>JAGFZM010000174.1:460150-472650 GCA_017657215.1 Limnothrissa miodon | reverse complement strand
AGTCATTTTCATGTATGTTGTTCATAATGAGTTTCATTCAGTTCATTAACATAGTATTAATTCCGTTAATCTAGTTTGGAAAAAGACATGGTGGTGGCAGCACACTTGTATGTATTTCAATTCAAGTCATGATGCACCACTGCACGATGAACCTTGTAAACAGCTACAGTTGAGGTGTGTGTTGTAAATCTGCCTCTCGGATAAGCAAAAGAAAATGGCCAAAAGTGGTCTCCTTTGCTTCACTCCTATTCCACTTCTCTGTCACGCATCACACTGCAGCAATTGTGCGGAACCAATTACCACGTGGGCCTCTCAAAAATTATTGCCCCATACAGTACTCCTCAGTCCTCTGATGGCTACAAAAAGACAGTATATTTCCCTCACAAATCATGACGGTTTGCTCTCCTCCTTGCGCTTTACAAGGTGACAAAGCCCTACCCATGTCTCCCTGCAGCTGGCATCCCAGTAAATTGTGTTTCCCCCTTGCTCTATATCCAGTGTTCATATGCTCTCTGTCGAGGGCTCTTAAAAGAGCTCGATGCCTTTTCCACATGTCTGTACCCCGGTTTAATTATTCAGCTGTGACTCCCTCCCACGTCCGCCCCGTCGATGTGTGGGAAAAGGACGGACGGACTTCAGGCCGAGGAGAGAGTCGTACCCGTGGACCCTTGACTTAGGCTGGCTTAATCTCTCCATCTTTCTCTTTCTCGGTTGGTTGCATACTTTGGAATATTACTGATTATAATTCTGTTCATATTCGGTCTGGGGCTGGGGTTTTGGCGGCTACCGTTGTCCGATGCGCGGCCGTTTGTCTTCTGACGTGCGCGCACTGACAGTTTGCACCGGCTGACAATAAGCAATGTGTTGGAAAAGAGCTGGAATGAATGAGGTGGAATTTGTGTGAAAACAACTAACACTGCTGAAATGCATTCCCAGACTAACAAGGCCTGGGCTGAAATTTTAGACACAAATGTTGTGTTCAAAGCAATCGAGCACACAGGGCAGTAACGCAGACGGACTCAATAAGAGTGCAGCTCAGTGCCTGGGCCCTTTTGGTACATTCGATAGTGGGACTTTGGCCTCGACTTTGTCAGCTCCCCCTTCAATCAGCATTGTGTGGGAAGGTGAGGGGTGCAGCGATAAGATCAGCCGGTGACCTTTTTCCCTCCAGGCCCCCCTGACTCTCTTTTCCTTTTCCCCCTCTTTTTCTCGCCCTCTCTGTCACTCTCCACTCTTTCCTTTTCTATCTCCCTATCCCTCTCTCTCTCTCTCTCTCTCTCTCTCTCTCTGCCACCGTCAACTTTTTTCTTTTACAGACCTCTTTCTCTCGTCCCTGGATCACTCTTTCCTTCACTCTTTCAGTCTTTCTATCTCTCCCACCCCTTCTCTCCCTCTCTCTGTCTCCAGCTCTGGCCCCTGATACTCCCTCCCCTGGCACAGCTATCACTGGGTGGCACCCAAGAGCCAGGGCCCTGAGGTGGTGTTGGGTTGCAGCCGAGCCTGGGTTCACATGTTTTAGCAATTTCCCCCCCTCGTCTTCTGCGAAATTATGCAAATATTTTAGTCCTGTTTCCTCGAGTCTGGAACCCCAATTAAGACTGTCTGTTTCACTTTTATGACCACTGCTGAGAGTCACTTGTGGACAGCCTTCATTGGATGGGGGTAGATTTATGCCTGCTCAGGCCACAAAAGGTGAAACCCATCATGGGGAGAGAGGAGGCACAGGGAGGCCTCCCTGGTTCGACACCCCCCAGCCCAACACTCTATCTCCAGCCCAGCGTTGTAAACTTCACCAAGGCACAAGAGGGAATCGTAACCAGTCACTGGGTGTTGATTTCATGGAAAAACACCTGAGTGTCTTAGTTTCTGACTGTCTTATCAAGCCTGCATTGTCAAGCAGTCGAGTCGTGATGACGGCCATTTTTAACAGCTTTTGTCTCTCTGTAAAAAACGAGTAAAAGTCTTAATCTGGTCTGAAGAGTTTCTCCAAGTACAGCGTGAAGCAGCAGACCCCTCAACCACAAAAACCTTCACAGACAATAGAAAATGGTGAGACCAGGCTCTAAGCTTCTAAGCTGAGGAGGCCTTCAGTGCACATGGGCTGTTTCTTCAATCATAATAGCTTTCCCCATTCTCCATCCCTTTAAAGTCTAACTACTGTTTCTGTGAGTGTGCACATGGAAAACCCGATAGGATGGCGAGCCAGCAGAAAAGTGTCCCATTTCCAGAACCCCGTTGAGGCTGAAGGCCCATCTTCGCAGGAAAGATCTATCGGTCCCCGAAAATTCCCCATCACATAGAAAAATTTGATCTCGGGATTGTGCTGTCGCCGCCACCGTTGAGTGGGATTTATAAGCGAAATGGATGGGGTCAGTGCGTTTGGGCATGGCTTCCCAGTTCAAAAGTAGATTTAAACATGTGTCCGGGTGCGCAAGATAACCTTGATCAGAGTGAGACGGCAAGAAGGGAGTGGGGGGTTTATGTGGGGAGGTTGTGGCGTGTCATTGATTTTGAGACCATGACGACTCAGTTAATTATTAAACAATATTGATCTAAGAAATAAAGGGAAAGAGTTTCAATTCGAAACTTTATTGCGAAATATTATCCTGGGCTGTAAAATGCGCTGGGCATGTGGATAAAACAGGGACTTCCACTGGAAAGACAGCTAGGGGGCAGCGCAGTGGTGAGTCTCACCCTTTCACAACCAAGCTTTAGAAAACTTGTTTTATGCCATTGCTGGTGAATATAACTCTCTCTCTCTCTCTCTCACACACACACACACATACACACAGCTTTCTGAGTTGTTCTGTCGTTGGACATGCACAATGAAGGGCGTGTTGGAAGAGTGTGAAAACCTTGTCATATGACCACAGTAACACTGAGGTGTTTGGGGAACAGTAGGCTATGCCCTATAGCCTGGAGCTGTGCTTTTGGGAGCTCAGGGGAGTGATGGCCTCTGTGTCTATGTTGCTCTTCCTCTTTTCTCTCTCTCACCATCACTCCCACTCTCTCTCTTTCTTTCTTTCCCTCACACCTTTCTCTCTCTCCGTTACTTTCTTCTTCTGTCTTTTTCAAACCCATGCCTCTGGTCATTACATGGGTATATGTGGTGGCTGTTTCTACCTCTCTCTCTCTCTTATTTTTTTTCTCCGGGCGGTCTTCAGCCACCTGTGTTTTCTTTGTGCTCGTGTCATCTGTCTCCAGGCAGGCTTTGTGGAGTTGCCAGCGTGAGGACAGGCCTGCCAGGTTCCCCCAATGACGGACTTACAGCCCCCACTGGGGTACTCAGCAGGGCGGACCATGGTTGCACGTACCCACCACGTCCTGTAAACACACCTCTTTTTACCCTCACAGTTTCCCACACAGTCTTGACAATGTTGTTCTTCTACCTGCACCTGATTGCACAACGGGGAACCACCATGCGGCCATCAGTGTTTTAGAGCAGCCATTACTGTTCATGACTGTGGTAATGGTGTTTGATACAACAGGGGATTGGACACCGGTGATGGATTTTATTATGTGGTTTCCTGCAGTAATGTGGCAAAAAAATATATGTTCATTGAGCTGACATTCAGTAGAAAAACATTGTAATTTTTTTTACATATTCAACATTTTGTGTTATTTTTATGTTTATATATATATATATATATATATATATATATATATGTGTGTGTGTGTGTGTGTGTGTGTGTGTGTTATCTTTTCTGTATTTGTTAACTGTCACCCAGACATCTAATCTGATGCTTTGTCGATGTTCCAATATATCAACCTTGCTTTCTCCAAAAGCACCAGAATGAGTCTGGCAGACCTTGAGCAGCATTACATCTAATTAAATTCTCAATCACCACAGGCACAGAGACAAGCCCTTAAGCCTCATCTGATCTTTGACTTCAAATGTAATCCAGTGCCTGAGCCTGGGGACAGTCGTTTGTCTGGCGTGGCGCTAATGGCTAATGGGGCTCTGTTGCACCCATTGGCAGCCATTTTGTGAGCTGGACCTGTTGTTAGCTGCTGAGAGCTTACCTGCTCTCTCTCTCTCTTTCTCTCTCTCTCTCTTTCTCTTGTGGCCAGTGATCTGAGACTCTCCTGTGCCTGAGGCTTTCAGTTCTCTATCCTCCTCACCCGCCTGTCTGCCTCTTCATCTTCTTCTCCCGCCTTCCTCTCTCTGCTGCTCCTCGAACAGGCTGAGAGGGGGGCGGGGGGTTGGTGACAGGAGGTAGCAGATGAGAGAGAGAGAGAGAGAGAGGAAGAGAGAGACAGAGAGAATCAGTGATGAAGAGTGAGCGCACACATGTAGGGGTCAGTGGTCCTACAATATGCTAGAGGCCAAAAGGCCATCCATTGTCCTCAGCCCACCTTCTGTTCTGTCCCCCAGGGAGCCATACAGAAGGTCATCAGTGTCTCTTTTCAGATGTTACATTAGCCATGATGTTAGATATGGAGACTTTTCAGTCATCAGCAAATACATCAGTAAAAAAACGCTCTCTGATATAGGCCAATGATATGATGTGTCAGTAATATGCCTAATCTTTGTTAAGGTGGCATTCATTTCTTTTGCACACCTGAGTTGAATTTTAGAGAGCACAAAATATCGACAGGACTTTCTTTTCTTTTTTTTTTGTCATCTTGAGAATCTTGGCTGGAATGGAATATCCCTGGGAATTTATGGTGGAGGTAGAAGCCTTAGCATTCCCAGCTCAGTCACAGCACAGCAGTCATACCATGTGTCCAACATATTAAGGTGTGGGAAGCCGGCAAACAAAGCCTGCGCAGTAGGCCTAGAGACACACTCCCTTCCTGCAGTCCTGCAGAGACAGAGAAAGAGAGAGAGAGAGGCAGAGAGAGAAACCCCCATGCATTTTTCTCCCTCTCCGCTTGAGGGAAACATTAGGCAGCTTTGGCGGCTATTTATTTCGCCAAAGGGGGAAAGGCCAGAGAAGGCTTTAGGGAGTGGGAGTAGCAGTGATCATAGTGTGTGAGAGTGTGTGTGTGTGTGTGTGTGTGTGTGTGGGTGGAGGAGGGGTTGGGGTGCTCAGAACTCTGCACTCTCATTGCTCACGGAGTAAAGTCATTATGTCCTCCCTGATATGCTCAACATCACAAAACTCAGACTCCCCTCGCCCCCTCCTTGTCTAACTCCATACCTCCATAATCCACCCCCCTTCCCACCCCCTTTTCTCCACCCCATGTTAGCCCCTACCCTCCCATTCCCCCCAGTTTTATTTACCTCTCATCCGGAGTATGAGCGTGTTGATAAATGAGGACGGGGCGCCCGGGGACTCTCGCCGTTAAGGACCCCGGCTCACAATTTATGGGCGCGCTCTCGCAGACTTCACCATGATTAATATGGCCCCTCGGCCTGCTGCTCCGAAGTGGGCCCTTGGCCTGCGCCGCACGAGAGGGGGGAGGGGGGGGGGGGGTGGGGGGGGGGGGGGGCTTGCTTGGGAGAGTGGGTGGCGGTGTGAGGGGGTCGAGCGAGGAGGAGGGGAACGCCACTCGGCCTGTTTGGATAAGCAGATAACATCAAAGCTGCCTGCTGCTCGTGTTAAGAAAATACTCCGCTCTGGGTCAGGGCAAATGAATCCGCCAGGAGGCGACCAGAGACCTTTAATGACAATCCTCATCAATATATTATCACTTGGGCACAGATTGGAGTGGAGCGGGGAGGAAAGCTGGATTTTAATGACATTTGCAAACGGCTTTGTTCTCCCAACGCTCGCTGGCTAGTTTGTTTGCTCGCTTGGTCAGTTGGTGGGTCGGCCGGTCAGCCCTCCCTCACCTGCCCCCCTCCTACCCCCTTCCCTCTCTGTTGGCTTGACACCATGATGGTTTTCTTCGAGGTTATGAATGAGCTGTGAACTCTGGCACAGAAATCTTGGGCCTCTTTTCAAAAAGTGGTTCATTACCGGGCAAAAACAGAGTGACAGCTCGGAGCCTGACGTATTTTTTTGTTTTGAAAAGGGCCGTGTGCATTTGCACCAGGGTAGAGGACAAGGAGACAGAGGGAAGGGAATGTCACTGATTAAAATTCCAGTTAGGCACACTGCAGGCTTTTGCTCTGGGCTCCAGTGATCCCCGTGTGCTAGAAGGTTCCCGATATGGATGGCCAGTGACTAGCAGCCATCCGGAGGGTCACAGGGTGAGAGGGGGAGTTATTTTTCCCAGGTAGTGTGAGAGGGTGACATTATTCAAGCTACAGGGGGCCCGTGATGTCACAAGCAGGCTTATTTTTACACTGAGGGGTCAAGCAACCAGCGAGGTTAATGCTAAGTTTATGTTTCAATTCAGTGAGACGCAGCAGCCTCATTGATATCTTACACACCCATCCCTATCATTTATTCAGCACAATCTCAGACTCAAAAAAAGTAGGAGACAAAAGAGGACAAAAGAAAGATTATATTTTAGTTTAATTAAAGTTTAGTTACACTTTATACTTATATAGTTATAGGGTTTTTTGTATTTTTTTTTTTAGTAATTAATATAAATACTATGGAAAGAGGGAGAGCAGAATAAACACGGTTTGACACATGCTAAAGAATCACCAGGCTACAACACAATGCTTCCAAACTATTGTGAAATTTGCACTGATAGCTAGGTAAATAGATTTAAATAGTTTACGAGTAAAGTTCCTGTGTCAAAGTGAATCATGTGTAAAAACCGAAGACTGAAACTTTCTCACAGAATGATGCACAATACCATACCAGCATCTCAGTGAACCATGCAGCTTCACACCAACCACAACAAACATCTTTTGAGGGGATACCTCACCATCCCCACCCATACCCCCCCAACTGAATAGAGCATAGGGTCTGAAGGTCTAGTGGGCCCTGATGGTCCCCTTCACACCTGTTCAATTGATCACTGCACTGGCTGACAGGGTTCGCCTGGGGTGACAGAATCCTCCCTTTTGATGTTGGCCATGGCATGCCGGCCTGAAGGACCTGGAGATCCACGGCTGTCCTGTCACAGTCTCAGCACAGAGATATATGTATATATATATATATATATATATATATATATATAGAGAGAGAGAGAGAGAGAGAGAGAGAGAGAGAGAGAGAGAGAGAGAAAGAGAGAGAGAGAGAGGAGATCACCTCAGGCCCTGGAAAATCAGTCAAAGCAAAGGGGCTTATCTGAGCTTCTGTCTGGCCATCACTGATTCTGATGGGACTGATGAACCATTTCATGGTTTCTTAGGATGGCACCGATGGGGATGGATATCAGATTATGGCAAGATGTGGCTAAGAGAAATCTAAATGCATTGCATCAATGACCCTTAACTCAGTATCTTTTATTACAACCATAATAACAGTGGAATAGATATGTGTGTTTATGGCGTGATTGTACATATTTGGTTGATTGAAGCTAGAATAACAGAGGTCCAGAGATCATGCAAAGAAGAGCAAAAAACAAATGTTTTTTACATGGACAGGGTCATATTATATGATTCTGAACCTGTGCTGTCTTAAACTTTCAAGTCTGTGGCACAGGCGGCATGTGTAATTAAGCAAAAAAAATAATGCCTGGACATACAGTACACAGCTCTCTTTCACAGAGGCTTTTCATCATGCAGTGGAGAGATAGACGTCTTGGGAATTCAAATTTAGAATTCAAGTCTGAGTGGCCTAAGCCCTGATTAAGCCCAGAGGAAGCAGATTATCTCTGATGCTTTCACTCAGGCCTCGGCACGTCATTAAGAGTAACAGACACTTCCTAAAACTGCTGATGGGAGACTTTCTCCCCCTTAACCCCCACCACTGACCCCCCCTCCCCCCAACCCACCCCAACTCTCTCTCTTTACTACAACTACTTATAGTCTCTACTTAAGTATGCCAATTTAGTTGGACTCATGAAATCAATGGCTCAACTGTTAGCTGCCCATTGATGTAGAACTATGGCAGCGTCTGGCCTTTCCCAGGGTTTCTCGGCGGGACCTCTGCTGCCCACAAACAGAAGGAGCACCTGTTTCCTGGGAGCCCCCGGTCCCCAGCACCTGAAATCTTAGCAACGATGCAGAGCCACGGCGAGTCAGCCAGCGGCCCGATAAGACCGCCTCTGTGATGGGATGGGGGGGTTCGTGGGGGGGGGGGGGGGTGTTGTGGGGGGCCCAACGGAAACCCGGGAAATGAAAGGAGATGCCTAATAAGACGAACCTGCAGCAATTTGCCAAAACACGCTGGCTTCTTGTGGGGATTATCCACACATGTAATAGGGAGGCCATTGTCTTTGGGAGAGACAGGGGGAGAGAAAGAAAGCGGGAGAGAAAACTTCCGACTTCATCGTGTGTATTCTTTATCTTAATCAGAGGCATAATAGTTTGCTTGTGTGAGTGTATCAGGTGAAGACAGGAGGCGAGAAAAGAGTACAGACATAAAATTAAAAAAGCCTCACTGTTGTTGGCATAAATCAGTGTTATTATATCTGCTGGGAAAACCCCCTAACTTCCTGTAGAAACGTCTCCAACCTGGGATAATAAATCCCATTTTTGGAGGAAAAAAACAGTCATATGCTCTTAACTCGACAGTGTGCAGACCACTGTTTGTCTATGCATAGTTTCTTCCCAGTCAACAGTTCAGCGCTCCCAAGGAAGGAAATTGATAGAAACATAAATATTTGATGAGGTTTGGGAAATGCTTCATTTGCGTTAAGGGCAATTTAGATATAAGAAATCAAACTGACAACATTGAAGCCACCGTGAAATTGCCGAACGGCCTGCAATATCTCTGTGCCGTGTTTTTGTTTTGGGACTGTAATAAGGCTCAATGTGTCTCATTTATAGTGTCGGCATGACAAAACTCGTTTCAGACTTGATTATTTTAACGTCACACTGAGGTAACTGTAAAACCTTAATGAGCCAAAAAATTGCAGATTATAAAACTAAAAACAAAAAAAAAATACATACCTCCTGCGAACAAATGAATTAACCAGTCAATTGAATTGTATGATGTGTTAAGGAGTTAGACAGATGAGAAAAGTAGCCACTGAAAGAACGAGGTATATGTGAATCATCAGCAAAGACTCTCCACTCCTGTGCGTACATGTTATAGTGAAGACCCTAACTCAGCTTCATATGGCTCTTCCCCAGCTCCATTCACTATTAGGCCATATATCATTTACCCCCCTGTGTGGGGAAATAACCTTCTCCATACCACCTTTGATGTCGGCGAGATGGTGGAGCGCTATTTGTAATCACTGTTGAGTTGACCTCTGTTGGGACAGACTCCTGTCGAGCCTTCATGACAAACTCTCACCGAGATCCTCAGGGCAAACTTTTATGGTGATCTCTCGCATCCGTTATTGTTACATCAGAAAAAAATAGAAGAAAGGCAGAGAGAAAGACAGAGAGATAGCAAAAGAGAGAGAAAAAAAGAAATGTTCGAGACAGAGCGGGAAAACAGACAGGTGGTTGAAAGCTGAAAGCAGCCCTTGCGCTGATGTGGCCATGTAAATTACAGCTTAAAAACATCTCTGTCTTCATAAGCGTCCGCTCGGCCTCTGGACGCTCGTGTTTGTGTGCAGAGGTATGGCTGCTTGGGGGGCTATCACTCTCACAGTCCACATCCATGTCCAGCTCTGGGGGCCTCCTTCCTTCTTTGACTGGAAAACAAGCCTACTGCTAGCAACAGGTCCAAAGACAGTGCAGCATATTGGGTGGGAGGGTGGGGGGGGGTGGAGGTGGGGGGGGGGGGGGGTGCTTGTAATATTTCCCGACAAGCTGCTCTGTGTATTTCCCCGACAAGCTGCACAGTGGAAGCTCTTGCAAGTCGTAAGTTTGTAGACGTATGTAACACTCCAAATATTAGCCTTAGGAAAGTGTAAAAAAATCAAACTGGGATGGAAAGCATGCAGTTTCATTGTTTTCTTTTTTCTTTGTTTGTCTGTTTTTCAAAGAGGGTTATCAAATGTCTGAAAGGGTCAAAGGGCACAAAGCTTAATCACACAAGTGTTTATCTTATCTCAGTAACTTGCATGTAAATGTAATTTTCATGTAGCCTTTGGGCTAGTGAACTGCATCTCCAAAATATGACTGTTGCTATCTTGACAGATATTATAAATTACAAGAAAGCAAAGTGCTCCTGCATTTTAGTAGTGATAGTTTTTTTCTAATAAATCAATGGTTTCAAAATCATGAATTAAATATTTGTAACAAACTATGCATGTCATATATGTAACATATCTAAACTGGCCAATTAAACTGTTTATAGGTTTTCACATACGTAGATGCCATTGATTGATTGACATTATACTGTATTGTACATTATAAATACACACGCAAGTCAACAAGCTTCCAGGCAGCATCCACACTCTCTATACAATGCCATTGTATTCTTACCACCATTATTAACATCATTTCTTATCATAGTCATTTTGACTGTCCAGTCCCTAGAGGAAACCGTTTGAAGTTTGATGCCTTTGAGGGACCTTTGGGGAAGGGCAGATCAAGAATCAAACTCCTCTGGTCGCTCCCCGCAGCCCGAGTCTCACTTAAAGACGTTTCAGAGTGGACTCTTTCCGGCGTGGTGGACCACTGGGTCTGATTTATAACCTGGCAATGCTGAAGGGGAAATTTAAGGGCACACACTGAGCGCTATTGATCCAAAGAAATCAATCAGTCTGGGAGCAGAGAGAGAAAGAGAGAGAGAGAGAGAGAGAGAGAGAGAGAGAGAGAGAGAGAGAGTCATAGGATGAGACAACCCAAGGAAGACAGGAAGAGACATGAGGAGAGAAAGAGGCTACCGACGAGAGAGAGAGAAAGTAAGAGAGATTAATCAGGAAGAAAGAAAGAGGGGGTGGTGGGTAGAGGAAGACAGGGAGTGAGAGAGAGAAAGAGAGAGAGAGACAGAGAGAGAGAGAGAGAGAGAGAGGGGAAGAGAGACAGAGAGAGAGGGGAAGAGAGACAGCCATTAGTCCTCAGTCTTGTCTTCAGCCTGCAGACACACAGTCCTGATGGGCACTTGCTGAAAGCTCAACTCAAACCTCTAATAGGATTTCATCCACACCCCACCCCCCCCCCCCCCCCCCCCCACACACACACACACACACCCACATACACACATACACATACACTCTCAACCCCCCGGCACCAACCAAACACCCTCCGCCCGTCTCCAACCTTGACCTCCACCTCACACACCACCTCCTGCCATTCAGGTCTTCTTGAAAGACATCAGCTCATGCAGGCGTCTCCATCAATCGCACACACACACACACACACACATACACACACACACACACAGATACACACTCAAACATGCAAAACTAAAAAACTAGAAACTACAAAAATCGGTGGTAACTCTTTGCTTCAATTGAGTTAAGTAAACGTAACATTTTCCAAGCATGCATTACTTAATCTTAATCTGTCTGTCTGTTGGCATTGGACTATACGACCTGGAGCTGAATTACATTTTTTATTTTTCATTTCTTGTTTTTAATTTTGTTGAGTCATAATTTGAAGTTATGGTAATAGCAGAATAGATAAATAGCAAAGTCCAATCACAGGACGTGGTGGAAATGACCCAAACGGCGCTGATTACTCTGAGTAAATATATACCCTTGGATGTCTGTGACGCACCACTTTAATTTGTTTGACATCATATTTGTGTTCCCTTTTTTTCCTGTTCAATCAGTACAGTCAGCATCTGTGCTCCATAAAACATATTCTAAAACACACTCAAAGGTAGACCATTTATATGAAATCAAACTTTCAGTGTAAACAGTTCCTTCTTCATTTATTTCCATTTTTTTTCCTCTTGGATAGAATTTTCAGGGATCTGACTATATCTATAAAACATCATCTAAAAGCATTGTAGATGTAGGTCTTGAAAGGGAAAAAAGGGAGAAGAAAAGAATGATGTAATCACCATCTGCAATTTAGCATGTTTATGGTCCAGTTGCAGTCAGTGTATGACTGTTTTGCCAAGCATTTATTCTGCAATGAGGGCATGCATTGATTGTGTGTGGTGTGTGTGTGTGTGTGTGTGTGTGTGTGTGTGTGTGAGGGAGTGCTGAGGTGGAGAGGAGACAAACTCTAAGGGCCTACTATTACAGTATGCTGATTTACAAGGTCACACACACAGAGACCACAATAACAGTACCTGAGTTCAGCCCCAGCTCTTTTAGCATTGGCCACAATTAGCCCAATGGTCCGCATGATGCGTAGGCCTACACTCTCTGTTGATTTTGTTTATTGGTTCAATTGTCTTTTTTCTTTCGATCTTTCTTTCGATCTTTCTTTCTTTCTTTCTCAGTTTTTATAAAGTATGTGTGTCTGCTGTACCTGGTTAGGGTTAGGGTTACAACATGTATCCAGTCACAGGCTAACACAGGCTAATTTGTTGTATGGCTCTGGTACTGTACTAGCATGCAGCAGCAGGAAGAGCAACAGCAGCAGAATCAGCAGCAGGAGCAGCAGCGTCCCCTGCCAATAGAAGGGGATAACCGGACCTGTAGGGTCGCACAGAGCCCTGTGTGAGTGTGGGGTTCTGTGGGAAGCAGGGGGG
>JAGFZM010000174.1:410396-460050 GCA_017657215.1 Limnothrissa miodon | reverse complement strand
GTGTGTGTGTGTGTGTGTGTTTGTGTGTGTGTGTGTGTGTGTGTGTGCGTGTGTCTGTGTGTGTGTCTGTGTGTGCAAGTTTTAGAAAGAGTGAAACAGAAAGAGAGAGAAAGAGGTGGAGAAAATGGTTGGGAAAATGTGGTGTGCGTGTGGGTGTGTGGAATGCAGGTGTGATGGGGCAAGGGAGAGGGAGAGAGAGAGAGAAAGATGTTACAAGTTAGAGAGTGAAAATGGAAAAGTTGGTGAGACGACAACAGTAAGGAAGGGAGAGAAGTGTGTGTGTGTGTGTGCACATGTGCATGTGTGTGTGTGTGTGTCTGTGTATGTGTGTGTGTGTATACATGTGTGCGTGTGTATAAGAGAGAGAAGGAGAGAAAGAGAGAGAGGGAGGGAGAAAGGGAGAAACCGAGCGACACATTCTGGCTGTCTCAGCCTCTTGACTGGAGCACTCCCTAAATCAATGGCATATGCTGAGAGTGTGGGCCTGCTCCCCGCAGCTGTCAGTCCCCATGCCTTCCACACTCAAACAGTGTGGCGGCCCCTCTGCCACACTCTAACTGCCTTACCACAACCAGCGACTGGCAAACAAACAAACAAGTCATCCACACATCAGCTGTCCAGTGTGCTTCCTTTCAACCACTGTTTAATGCACACATTATTTCAAGGTGCCAAAGAAGCTAGAAGTTACTTTTAAATAGAAAAACTACATCTTGCATTTATGCATACAATGGGAGCATGGTTAGGCAACAGCATTTTTGGTAGTTTGTCCACATTGTGCGTTGGTGCGCCAAAAGAATATATATATTTTTCCCCCGAATTAGCAGATAAGCATCTGTCTTTAATCAAATGAAACATTTTAGCACCCTGTTTGCTGACCACCCCGTCCATGGAAATAATGAGATGTCTGGAGTGATTGGCTGTCATTGGCCATTAGCTTGGTTATCACTGAACCATTTTGACCTGTAGATGACGAATTTATGCCAAATTGCATTATTAACATCGCTAATTTGTCTCACTGGGTGGATTAGGAACAGAGATAAGCATATAGTCTTTATCTGTTTGGTGGGAGAGAGCAATAACGGATATCTCCAAATTCCAATTAAGTTTCCATCCAGATAGTCATCTTTGTGCATGAGAGCGCTTGATTTTTAGATGCAATTCATATCTGAAACTGTATTTCTTGTGTGCCTTGCACATTCATGTCGGACTTTCTAAATGGTATCCAATTAGTTCCACAAGGCACTCACTGATGGATAGGCCTCCTGCTTGATTACAGAGAATTGTGGGTATTTCCTGTGTTTGGGCCCACATATGGATTGAGTAAGGCAGTGGCTGAGGGACTACTGTTTTCCTCCACTACATCTTCTTTTCTTTTTTCCAAAGGGTAAAAAGCTTTTTTTGTCCTGTTTTTTCTGGCTCTACTGTCAAAATAGAGAATTGGATTTTGGCCTGGGCTGTTGTAATGCGTGGCCAAAGAAAATCCCACTAGACAAGTGTGGCTGAACGCAGTTTAATCCACCTGATCACTATCCATCGGAGAGAAGAGACACACCCACTGGACTATAGCTGGAGGACAAACACATTTCTACCTAATTTAATCATAATTTATTATTCAGATTTATAAGAAAATCACCTTGTTCCCATGTACTAAGGAAAGTCTATCTATCTATCTATCTATCTATCTATCTATCTATCTATGTATCTATATATCCATCTTCCTGTCTATCTGTCTCTGTGTACAGTAAAATATCTATGACAGATGACAGGAAATTGTTTGAAATCCTTCATGTGTGGAGACGTGTCATAATCGAGTCAGTTCCACTGTGCGTATTGTAACTGAGTTTTATGAGGGGCTCTGAAAAGGCGTTTTATCTTCATTGAATCACTGAGGGGTGGGTGCAGCGCCTGTCTCATACCCCGGTGCTTTCTGCTCCAGGCACACTATAAAATCATCATGGCTCTGGACCAGCTGTTGGGGGAATACCTGATGATATGAAAAAATAAATAAAGACCAAAACTAAATTGCAACAAAATAAAAAGAATATGTGGAAATTTTGGTTTTGGAGAGAGAACTAAAAAGCTCTTGCTGCCAAGCTTACAAAGAAACAAAATGGCCCTGCTAATAATGTAACACTTGGCAAGTATTCATCTGTCTCTCCTGCTGTTTCTCTGTTTTTCATTCAGTCTTTCTCTGCATGAAATTTGTTTACATTCATTTTCTTCTCTGTAGTGCAGAGAGAGATTGCTGTGTACAACATAATAGGCCATGAGAGAGTCGGTTCTGTGGCTGGAAAAAGAACATTTCAACTATTCTATTCATGTGTTTGACGATGCACACTGACGCATGATGCCATGTAAGCTTAAAAAAGAGGTCTAAGATGACTTATGTTATTCAATGATACATTCAATTGAACACAAAATGTTGTACACAAGTACAACACCTGAGAAATAAATACACAGAAAGAACACATCAGTGCATACTGTATACTCTCAGTGTGATGCTAACATACTGTTTCTACTTATTTGTGGCAGTATGTGCTTAGTGAACAGTAGATAATGAGATACCATCTGACTTCACTGATGCTACTTAAAGGTCATATAAATTAGTGTGCACAGAAGCACAAATAATAGTCTGCATGTTTCAGGTTGTGCTATATAAAGGATCCTCTGCAATGAGGGCTGATTTATGAAAGGTTTAGGAACATTATGACAGAAAGTGGGCTGTCCGACATCTAAATATGAGGACTGTTGCTGATCTTGCCATACAAGTAATCAAGATTATAGTTTTCCACCTAATGATGACATTTACAGCATAACATCCCAATCACTGTTTAAAAAGCATAACTTGGAATTTGGAATGTAGTATAGAC
Organism: Limnothrissa miodon; assembly: GCA_017657215.1. Taxonomy (NCBI): domain Eukaryota; kingdom Metazoa; phylum Chordata; class Actinopteri; order Clupeiformes; family Clupeidae; genus Limnothrissa; species Limnothrissa miodon. Next base: position 457,180 of record JAGFZM010000174.1, on the reverse strand, counting down.
ACATATAATATTTTAATACTGCATGTTAAAAATATGTCAACACAAACAGTGCACAGTATATGTTGATGTATATACTGTGTATACACTGTATATTACCTGAGATTTACGTTAGTTGTAGTGTTATGTTTGCATTTAAGACAAACTTACTGGAACTTAGCTTTTTCCCTTTAGATTTTGCTTGTGTCCAAGCTTAGAGGTCCCTGAGGGTGCCATGTGGTCTTGACAAAACAGTGATACTAATGAATGACTGGCAGGCCAGCAGCGATGCATTGGCTTATTGTTACACAGCCGCGGCCACAGTGGAATGCGTCCCCAGAGAGAGGGGAAAAAAGATGTGCCAATTCAAGGTGTGCTAACCCCCACCTTCTCATGTTATCCTGGCTCCCAGCCAGGCTTTATAAATCTCATTTTAACAGAAAAGAAAGTAGGACAATAAGGAATATGAGGAGTTAGTCAGGGAATAGTGAGGGAGGGAGAGATTGGCCAAATCGGCCATGTTCTCTCTCTCTCTCTCTCTCTCCAGATTTTTTCTTCTTCTTCTTTTTGCGCATATCAAAAGCAAAATATGTGTTTGTCTCCAGGTGCAGGTAACTTCACACAGCTTGTAATTTGATAGGATGCTAATGCAAAGCACCTGCTGGAAAATTAAATGCAGCATAAAATGTTATAAGTGTGTTGTTTGATTGGTTATGGTAATTGCTCAATTTAGCCACAATAACGATGGACTCTGAACAGAAAATCCAAATAAAGTCACAAAAAACAGATGTGGTTTGAGATTCCCTATAGATAAATGAAAAATGCATGTTGAAGCACATGCCACTGCATGGCCCATACTACTCCTACAATAAACTGTGCATGAGAAAGTATATGTATATATGTTCTTTTTTCCCCTAGAAACATCAGAGCTTTGTTATATTTTACTATGCAACATAAATCAGTGTTTTGGAATTGCAGGGAATTATAAAAACGTGTTTTTATGATGCTTTCGTCTCTTGCCTAAAGTGGTGACTGGGCTGCCACGGCCTGACATACAAACCTCCACTTCTAAGTCAGGCTCACTTCCTGGTTCACCTCTCTCCTGATGGTGACTGGAGCCAGAGGGAGGAAGTGGCACCCGAGAACAGTATCGCTGCATCCACTTGAGCTTGGAGAAGGGAGGGAAAGAAATACAATTAATGACTAGCACACCTCCTGTGGGGTATGCCAGCTCTGAGTGCCTCTGTCTCCCTCTCAAACATACACACACACACACACACACATTCTTTCAAACTCACACACACTCACAGATACACACACTCACATGCATGTGGACTCTGAGCGATATACCAACCACAGTGCCCCTCAGAAGGTGTTGTATTCTGACCGGTCAGACTTGGTTGTGGGGGAGGTGTGTGTGCGTGGGGGGGGGGATCTGAACTGCAACCAGATCTTTTGACAGCACAGAGAACATGAAAACATGTCTATCGATCATGTCAATAACCAAGCCTCTGGGCCCTTACATGGTGCCTCACAGAAACATACATGCAGAAAGCGAAGTGTTATTTGTATTGTTAAATTTACATTAAGTCTATTTTAATTGCATCAGCTGCTAAACAGATCTTACAATAATGGCCCTCACTGAGAAAATAGCAGTCATCTGCAGAGGGCCCTTGCAGCATAATGGACAAACCTAATTAATTTAATCTTGTTGCGTTCCATTACGGCTGCACTCTATCATTTCAGCAGATGGAGCTTGAAGAAATTAAGACTCAACACCAGACAAGCAGCCACTGTTCACAGCCAGCTCTGCCGGACTCAGACAATAGAGGAAGAATTTGCACCCTGCGTGTGTACATTAGCATCCTAAAACAGAATTACGATAAAACTGAATCATGATACCAGTACGTTACTATAAATATGAATCATCTCTTGAGATGTGTACACTAGAAAACATTGCAATATACTGGGGAGGCTGGAAAGTTATGTTTTAAGATCACAAGATAATGCACCACTTTCCGGCAAGACGTCATACACTGAAAAAAAATATTTAGGTTGTGTATTTATTACAAGAATTCATCCCATAATACAGTGTTTCTCATTGTAATTATGCTGTTGTTACTACCATTGTCAGGGTTGTTTAGATGAAAGCTAAATCCTAAACTGAATTTCTGTAATCACAATGTCTGATTAAAAAATCAGATTATTAAATTAACATTATTATTTTACTAAATCATAGTTTAAACCAATTATAATTGTAATAGTTGCAATAAGTAACGTTTAATACTATTTTACAGTAATAAATACATAATGCACTATAGATCTACCCAGGCTAGCTATCATTATTATTATCAATATTATTATCATTATTATTATTATTATTAATTACGACTTCTAAATAATAATAATAATAATAATAATAATAATAATAATAATAATAATAATAATACGGCCTAGCAATAATAATGGTATTTTAAATTCATGTGTAACCTGATACTAAATAATAAATTATTCAGACACGAATAATTTTCACATGCACTTTTCTCACCGGACTGGATGTTATAAAAATTAATAGCAAAAAAAAAGCATATTACAACAACAGTCAGTCGACCTTCCTGTATTGATTCATTCCGAACTTAATGGAATCGAATTAATAGCTGAACTCCAAGGACATTCACCACCGTCGGGCGTGCTTCTGATCACTGTGAACGCGCATGGACCACCGCAGCTGCGTAAGCGACTGCAATCAACAATCTCGGAGAGGGCAATGTTTTCTTCTAATTAACAGGAGGCTGACGACACATGTTTCTTCTGGCAGTTTGACAAGGACGTTTTGTTTGTATTGACAGTCAGCATATATGAGAGAACCATATAGAAGCAGGCACCATTCTCTCAACTTTGTTTCGCGCAATTCGCGAAGACATAATTTAGAGTCAGCTGCCTCCGAGTATCTGTCTTCAAACTGTCAGTAAGTATGCGACCGTAGATTGTTGTTAGTAACATACAGTGTTCAATGCTTATGTACGCTAATGTTATAGTACAACATGAAGAGATTCAAACAATGAGTTGTAAATACTGGTTTACGTGGCTGGCGCTGAGTCTACTGCTAGGCGACATGGTAAGTTTGACAGCATCAACATACCCTCTCGCGCTCGTAGAACTTAAAATACGTCAAGTAAGTCACCAAAAAGAGACGTCCATGTTTTGTTTGGCATGACGTTTAGAGCAGACCGTAGCATACATTTAACTAATATTTCAATTTTAAAACAACTAAGATATCACAGGAAGTAAACTAAGGGAAGAATGTGTAGTATTTTGCGTTCTTGTTTTCTTGGCTAGAGAATGATGATCAAGATGATCTGTGACGTTGCTCATGCAAAGTACATCATAGATACAAAGCTAGAGATGAGAGAGATTCATTCTAATTAGCTTACCTACTACACTTTTACGTTAGTGTTTTTATTGATTAAGTAGTCTATGCTCACCAATTCGTTAATCCCGTATTTTGGCTAACAAGATGGTGTGATAGGTAGGCAGTGTTCAATAGTATATCATGAAGACATTATACATGGTCCTAGAACAGAAGAAAGCTTTCCTTGGTAGGTTAAAAAAAACTTCTCAAAGCTCCCAGAAGAAAAGACTTGAAAATGGACTGAATGTCTTTCCCCATTCCACCCTGTCCTGTCCCAGCCTGCATTCATTTTTCTATCTAATTATTTCCTCTTTGCCATACACCAGACCTGACAGTGATGGATCATGGGTTAAAAATGAACACTTTCTCCTCAAGCAGCCCTCTGTTGGATCAGCCATACTTTGGTCAACTGTAATAATACAGGAGTCTGTGTCTGCTCTAGCACTAAAATGCCTTGGAGTCGGTGGTGTTAGCCTCCAAGCACTGCTATGCTGCTGTAACCCAACTAACAGTACATATTCATTCCGTCCTCAACAGGATTTCTACCAGCAGAACAAACACTATGCACTGGGCCCAACCATAAGGTTCAGCATGTGGTTGACACACAAACCTATGCTTTGGTTTGGAGTGAGGTGTTATCAGGGCCATGTAGTTGCGTTACTTCTGGTTGGTTAATTTGTGTTAAGCATTTGGTTTAGGGTATTGTGTGTGCATGTGTGTATGTCTGTGTGTATTTCAGAGACGGGTAGGCCATAGATGTTCTGTAATTTGTGTCTAGACTGAAAGAAAAACTTGCCTGGGTCTTGACAGAGCCCAAGGCTGTTATAGTATGTTTTGTCACTGCATTGGGAATCCAGAATTATTGTCTCCATGTGATGTGAAGCGGAAGACTGCTCTTTCAGGACATTGTTAGAAATAAGATCATTTTCATTATCACCGGCTATTATTTGGTGATTGTTTGGGCTTCCACCTAATTGGGTTTTGGTTATAGTGCCTCATTATTCTCTGTTTTCATGACTGCCACACTAGCTGACCAGACACTGGAGCTATAGCATATTTGCTAAAATATAATTATCAAACAATAACACAATGACTGGAGAACTGGCAAGAATGACAGATCCCACTGTCTTTTTTGAAGGCTTTAGTGGCCTAACTAAAGATATGAAGCATAGAAATCTTTCCAAATCAAACATCATTACACAGGGAGTTTCAAAGCTGAATCTGCATTATCATGACTTGGAGTTTGGAGTCATTTTCTTAAATATTCAGGATTTATTGTCTTATGTGGTCTTTCTGCAGTCTTTTTTGTCTTGGAAACATAATGGCTCATTCGCCTGTAATTGTCCGCAGTGTTTACACTTGGTTTAGCCCACACCCACCTCTCAGTAGAAGGCCTTTCTGGTCATCAGAATTTGGAACAGTTATTAGGCATGATTCTTGTGCATTTCATACTCTTGTGTTCTGTACCTTTTCACTGGACCACAGAAAGTTGTTGAAAGGATTTCAGTCCACAGTTCCTGGCAAAGTCATTAGGGGCAGCCAAATCCGTGCAGGTTGGCAGTTGTTAATTTGTTAATCTCATTTTTAATTTGACCTGATGAAAGGCCCTTGTAGCTAGGAAGGTTTTGAATGTGTGCACCCAACCATCCATGGTCAGTATGACTCCATCGCAAGAACTACTTCAATTTTTCACCTTTTTCATGTTTGTTTAATTGGGATAATTTCTCTCTTTTGAATGTTCTTTCCAATGTCATGTTTGACCTTTGCACCATGGCCCCTTCTGCAGATTTATCAGATGACGTCAGTGCAGTGAGTAGATGTCAGGCCCGTGCTTGTGGCTCAGGCTGGTCCAAGTCAATTAGAGCACCCGTGCCCATTACCCTCCTGATGAACCATAATATCACCTACACAGGGTGCAGCAGAGAGCCGAGGGCTTCATCTGGGATTCAAATCCAATTTTGGCCGCATACAACTCCAGATGTTGGGCTCCACAAATATGATTATGTTCGGCTCACAAACGCTGAATGATATTAAGCACAATCATAACTTTCTCTGTCACAGAGTGAACGAGGGAGAGGAGGGGCAGAGAGAGAATCAAAGAGAGAAACAGAGAGAGAGAGAGAGAGAGAGAGAGAGAGAGAGAGAGAGAGAGAGAGAGTTAGCAACAGCAAAAGTACATTGTGATATACAACACTGCCCTACTGCGGTGTTTTTCTTTTGCCCCCAGTCTTATATATTTTCAGTGTTTTCAGTGAGACTAATTTGCTGTCAGACGAGGGGTGCTTTTGCAAACCGGGCAGACTCCAGAAATTAATTTATCCAAATAACCAGGCCCTCTTGGGTTAGCAGGGCAGGGACACTGAAATGGCCTAAGTAGGCAAAGCCTCCTTTTGAAGTCTGGAATGTTTTGACTGACTTAAAACAGGCGACTGGAATGAAAGGATCGTTTTCACTGACCCATGGGATTTTTAACTATTTTCATACACTAAGAACAAAACAAAGAATGAATGCCCCTGCTGATTTGCATTGACTTGGCAATCACAAAGCAAATAGGGTGAAATGAAGCTGATTTGGGGGCAGTTGGGAGATTTGAAAACCTTTGTCAACAAACTCAACAAAATTGAGATAAGCACTTTTAGCAGAAAAAAACAGAACAAAACATGTCAATCTATCTGGAAAGAACTTATCTCCTTTTGAAATTTGTTTTACATCTTGCAGTAGTATTTCTTTCCTTAATTAACCTGGTTAAATTCTTAAGAAAAAAATGCTAATAGCAAATGCCCGGTATATTAGTGTTTGAGATGTAAAAAATTGATCAATTTCAATTTATGTTACACCCTTTATACTGAATCATTTAGCATAAGTTGTTGCAACTAGAAGGTAATTGTTAATGGTGTATGGCCCGAATGTTCTATAGGTAATATCACTTGTTTCTGGTAATAAAATAATGCTATTGTATGTTGATTGAAACTCCCCACACTGTATCTTACATTTTGATAATTAAAGAAAATGCTGTTTAAACAGGCCTGAAGAATTAATGGACAGAAACCAGGCAGGTCTTGAATATCAGGCACTTAAGTTTCCGCCTCAATAAATAATTCACTGCTTCGCCGCCATGCACGGCTTTGGGGAGAAGTCCCAAATGACAGCTTTTTATAACCTATGACTCAGCGTGCACTAATGCCTCCGACATCTCCATGCCGACCGCATCCCCCTCTATCAGATAATTTTTTTTCTTGCTGCCTGCTCCACTATGAGATGGAGGGGACTCGGGGGTGGAGGTGGGGTGGGGGTATTGATAAATTAGCTTGTCTATTCGCTTCCTCTTCTTTCCTGGGCATGACCTTGGAAACACTTGGGCTGGGTATTGTTGCTGTGTTAAAATAACCTAGAGTTGAAGCACTCACATTACTTGTGGGAAAAAAATGGAAAATATCATCAGCAGTACCTTAAAAGTATTTATATGGTTGGTCAGTTTAATTTTGTTGTCAGACATAAACTTTCTATGGTGCGTTGAAATACAGCATCTCCAAAGATTTTGTTACATACTTATGATTCACTTTAGATACTGAAACCAGAATGTCTAAATAAAAAAATAAATCTTTTCATTATTTTAAGTACTTCTTTGTATAATGTGAACATCACTTGTCAATGAATTATTAAAGCAAGGCCCTTGTTTGTTATTTCTTAGTTTCTGTACAGTCACCTACGTAGTTGTAGTTTAAGTCACCTATGAAGTTGCATATGAAGACTCAGAATGTCCCCATACAGTATAGTCTAATAGTCAAAACCTTTTAGTATTCAAATTCCTTACAAGTACACTGGTTTATGGCAGAAGACATTTTTGAAGGAAAAAAAAGAAAGATCAGTAATGTAAACTTGTCAGCAATCCAGGAAGTAGTTCCACATGTGAACCTTCAGGTAACGGCAGGCAACAGAAGGCTCAGGGTCTCATTGATGGATGTCAATGTCACACTCGGTTATTTAAGTTGAGTGTGTAGACGACGGGGCCGAAAGTGATGTTGAGTCCTGCCGCAGGTTTTAGTAAGTGTGTTGCTGCCACGCTGAATCTGACACATTTTTTTCCCTTCTTTGCCCTTGTTTTACCTGCAGGTTAATGATCCCAACCTTTGCACGCCACCCCTAGAACTGTTGAGTGTCAGGTAAGGCTACATTAAATCTGTTAATTGACTTCTGTTCTCATGCTTGAGGTCTGTTAGTAATTGACAGCACCTGTGCGGCTGATATAATGGCTTCTCACCTCCTGCATGCATGCTATAAAGAGTGCAGAGAACAAATGCAAAACTAGAGCCAGCTGACTTCCTTGGCTGCACATTGACAAGTAACCATGATATCCTAAAAATTAAGTTTATCTGTATAGCGTTGTACAGTAGTGGTTGGACACTGATACATAGTAATGCTTTTTCACTGAACCTTTCACTGATATTCCCAAATTTATCCTTTTCTGTTTCTATACTTACGTTTGAGATGACATTCAGTTAATGTGTCAATTAGGCATATACAGTGTCTCGGTAAATATATCATCATTGGGGAAAAATTTCAGAGATCTCAGAATGTCCCAAGTTCAATGCTTATGAGTTTACATTTAACACCAGAATACCAGCACTATTCAGAGATGAATTTAGCAGCTACCTTTGCAGTTTGCCCTTAATGCTAATTAATCAGTCTTCATTAGATCAAGACTGCGGCATGGGAACCAACAGCTCGCAAGTTCTACTGAAGTCACTCCCTGGAGTTTTCAGGGGGAAATAAATCTGGTGAGGGTGATTAAGTGCTTGACAATAGAGTTAGAGCAGGGCTGGAGAGCTGTGTCGTAACACAGGGGACGGAGGGCAATTAGGCAAGTGGAGTAATTTACAGTACAGCTTGCAGGTGCTCCCCTCGGAACGGGCATGGGACCACCAGAGCAACGGAATGAGATGATTTGTCCGTTTTTGTTTTTCGTCGGTCGTTTTCAGGATCCCCAGCCAAGTAATCAGGACCCGGCGAGGGCTACTGTACCCATCTATCAAGCCGTTTGGTGATTATTGATTTTAATTGTGGTTAAAAGCATAATTACCATGCATTGTTTATAGGGCAAGATTGATAGCTTTTATATGTTACTGACCTTATGCGTCAGTGTGGCCCACATCCCCTTTCTCTCTCTCCCACACAACGCTTCTACCTATTAATTATGAAATACTGTAGGTCTCGCCCATTTCATTTTATGGCTTCTTCCTGTTGAACTTGGTGTGAAGGGCTGCTGTTTTTAAACGGGCGCATAAAACGAACGCAGAAAAAAGTCCCACCGGGCTCCTGACTTACTCAAGCATTATGTCATGAGTGTCAAAAAGCTAGTGTTCACTCGCCGTTCTTAAGAAAAATAGTTTGTGATTTCAGCGCTGTTGCACCATAAATTGCCAACTCGGCTTCACACTTGGAAAGGCCACAGCATCAACACCAAGTGTTTCTACAGAATATGCAGCGTAAGCACTCTTGATTATTGCCATGTTGCCTGCTTATTTTTAGGCTGCCTCACACTGTCATTCTCTTAAATCAGCACATGATGTATTGTGCCACTGTCATAAAGGAGGCTCTGTGTGCAAGTAGGGAATATGCTGCCCCCTTCTGCCGGTGTTTGCCGGCCATGTCTTTGCTCTCCCTCTGTTGGTCTGCCCGGGCGGCTTTCGAGATTAATATATAGCTGAAGGTTCGACGCAGAGCACTTCACTCTGGGTCGGGGGCTTATCGGCTTCTTGTTTGGGTCACTTCATTCGCTATCCCGCTGTGACCCCCCGGAGTAACTCTCACCGCTCTGATCCCCTACTGTCAGCACCTCGCACTCCGCGTGTGTATGTGTGTGAGGTGATTTCATCAAGCAGCCTGTGGACGACTGGAAACTGCTGTGTTTTTCTCTTTAAGTCGGGCCTATAAAACAAGTGCACGGCCGGTGTAATAAATGTCATTGCCACCTACTGAGAGGGAGATAGCTGTTTCAGTGAGTCCCCGACAAACAGCACTCGCCAGAGAATTAGAGTTGGAGCAGGAGCAGAAGAGAGCGGTACAGGCGTGGGTGGGGTGGGGGTTGGAGGGGGTTGTTAGGTTGGCGGGGACAATGTGAGAGAGTGGACTTAGGCAACGTCTCCTGGGCTGCTACAGACACACACACACACACACACACACACACACACAGATTCACTCTTTCTCTCATACTTTCTCTCTCTCTATCACTTTCTCTCTCTCACCCCTCACACCGCCCCACACACACGCACACACAGGGACACCACACACACAGTTGCACCAAATTACACACTTTGCTCAGTGATATTTTGTATGTTTACCATGCAGGGATCTCAGCTTCCACTGCTGTGGATGTGGTTTACCAGCAGGTTTTAGCAGATCCTGGGTCCTGATAACTATCATTTTGATGATAAACTACTGTATGTCTCATCTATTAATTGCACTCAAAACAGATATAGGGTTCCATGAAGAATTCAGTGGATCTTCCATCAGTACGCTTTTAGGGTTAAAAAAAAAGCATTTAAGGATCATTTTTTACTTCATTAATTAAACTCTGGCAAATACCCTAGGGATGGGGCAAAAAAGCCCAGTTAAAGCTTAATGATGTAACGGAAACCCAACAGTTGGCAGGATGTGTGGTGCTGGTGGTGGTGGTGGTGGAGGAGCAATCTATCAGTCTTAACAAACGGTTCTTTTTTTTTGTTCTATTTTTGAGGCCATCTGAAAGGAAAGGTATATTTGCTGAGCACCTGCAGTGTTCCGAAGACAGACGCCATAAGTCGATGGAATAGTTCGCCTTGCCCCTCTGACAGACAAAGGATTACGGCCATTGAGCCCGGCTATTATTTCCCTCGGCCTCGATCTGTTATTAATACAGGCTGTGACGCATCATTAGTGAACTTATTTTAGAGGTGATTATGCCTTCTATTTTAATGGCTTACATAAGCATGCGATGATAGAACAATTGTCATAAAACACTGCCTACACCACAAGGCTGTAAAACACCCTCAAGTTAGAAAGTTATTATATTTGCTGTTAACCTGTCCTGAGAATCAGAGTTGAAGACAGAAGTTGAGGAGGATGGTCCCTGTCACTTGTGAAGTCTTCCTTACATGCTTTGCCTCTCTCCCCAACATGACCTCTTTTTCTCATAGACAAAAAAATGGGGCTCTTGGGACCATTCAGGACAGCTTAAAGCATGTTTACCACAGGTGCTAGGGTCCTCATCAGCTCTTAAATTGGACAAATGACAGTCACCAAGAGTCTTGGCCCCCCTGCGTCGTGACATTGACTGACAAGTGCAAGGGGCTGTGGGCCGGAGCCTTACGTAACTCTAGAGTGTGTTCCCGCTAAATTAAAGCCCCTGTTGCTACACTCTGCCTTTTGCCCCTTCACTCACAAATGAGGCAAATAGGGCCAGTGGTTCAAGAGTTCACTTTTTGGAAGCCAGCCGGAACTACTAAAGGGCGGTGACGTTGCTCAAGAACAGGTGGTGCAAGTGACATAATTTTGGCTCGATGCACAGATCCCCGAGAAATCACAACGCCTCGCCTTGCCAGATAAGTTATTACCCTGTCAATATACACATAATCTCTGCAAGAGGTGCGTTTGCTAATACCTGCTCTTAAAGAGGGGGATGAATTGAACTATTCATGTCCAGAGCCTTATTTATTTTTAAAAGCATTTCCCCTCGCTCATCCCCGACACATTTCTGTCTTGAGAGTGCTTGGCTGAGAAAGCTATTTATTCTCCTGTTCTGTTAACTACTGGCACGGATGCTTTGGACTGGAATGCCTTTCAGAATGCAGAAAATATATTTAGTTCTCACCAACAGACAGCAAAAGGCACCACTGGGTCTAGCAGGGGTATGAGAACAGTTTATTTTTATCACAGTATGGACTTTCAATTACAGTAATCTGTTGCTTGGCTCCTTCAAGAACTCTTGGACACAATTAAGGCTCACCATGTCAGAATAATTAAACATAGATTTTAATGCAAATGAAGATGGTTTTTAATTTAGTATCAACTGTCATGATCTTAATATAATACCATGAATAAATACCATAATACTAAAAAGGTACAGTATAATACTCAAATCTAAATAAAGACAATGTTTTTTTACTTACATACTTTTTACATACAAATACAGTTATCAGTAAGTGGCAGAGTGCACTGAATGTCCATGTCTTGACAGCTATTAACCCCTTTTATGGGTGGATGAGAAGTCATTAATTAAAAACAGGGATTTGTGGAGGACGGAGGGGAGGCCAAGAGGAGAGCAGGGGACAGGGGAAGAAACTTTCCTTGAGGACATGAAACCCTCGTAAGACAGTGTGGAAACTCAGAGCAGGAGCCAGACTGGCAGAGGAACATATCAGGTGCACATACTGGGCAACCGCAAAATAATGCCACCGCTACACTGGTGAAAGAACAGATTCCTTTTGTACTTAAAAAAAGCCTAATTATTTATACTCTGAGCAATCTGTGGCATAGGTGACCAGTGTTGGGGATAACGCGTTACAAAGGAACGCGTTACTGTAATTTGTTACATTTTTCAGGAACAAAATAACGTAACGAGTTACATTTTAAAATATCAGTAATTCGTTACAGTTACTATCTATAGTAACGGACTTTTTCTGTGTTACTAACGTTTTGTTCAGTAAAACTATTTATTACCTGTTAGCCTAATTAACTGATATGTATGCGTCTGTAGCTGAAGGAGAGAGCATAGAGAACGCGACAAAACCACTGAAATGCAAGATGTAGCCTATTCAATGTCGTTTTGTGTGCAGATTCAGTTAGCCCATTCGGATAAAGTTGGTTATGCCTATGGTAAGGTCAGACACTTGCAAATAATTTTGATATGCTATATTTAGTTTGTAGCCAGATGTTATTCTCCTGAACACATACTGTAAAGCTACTAGTATGACTCACGTCATGTTTATAGCGATTCATTCAGTCTATTTTGCGCACTGAGTAGGCCTAGGCTAGCGATGTCAGTCATTATGATAATAACAGGTGTAGATTATTGGCTAATCGGAAGCTAGGTAGATAACGTGCAACTCTGAGGCTACGTTTACACATACCTGGGTATTTTGATAAACGAATATTTTCTTTCCTCCGTTTTCCAAAATAATTCCGTGCATACACCATCGCTTTCAAAAAAGTTTCCGTTTACATTAAGCTGCATAAATATGCTGTCAAGAGCCATCATACCTAGGCTATGCATATGGGCCGCAGTGGTAGGAAGAAGGAGCCATACAAGCCAACCAGAAGCCTCATGCCATTCCTCCGGGACAACCACCACCTAATTTTCAAAGTTCTCCCACCAGACAGCAGTCCGCCAAGGTCGGACAGGAAAACTACGTTTTATCTGTTTTTCGCAGTTTACACGCAAACGTGAATTCCACTTTTGCCGGAGTTATTAGAAAGAATCGTTTTCAGAGGCGACATCTCCGTTTGTGCGTAAATGAAAGGCGCAAACGAAAGGGAAAGTGTCCGTTTTTAAGAGAAAACGTATGTGTAAATGGGGTGGAACAAATAGTTTGTGCTTCTGCCTAGAATCTGGATGGGTAGGGAGAAAAAAAGTAACGAGTAAAGTAACGAGTAGTGTAGTGAGTTACTGTTTTAAAGGAGTAACGAGTAACGTAATTTAGTTACAAATTAAAGCAGTAAAGTAAAGTAACAAGTTACTTTTTTTGAGTAACTTCCCCAACACTGTAGGTGACATTGTATAATGAACATGCATTTTATCAAGAATTTGAAGCTCAAAACATCTTTTAAATGTGTACAGGGTCATTGAAAAGGAGTCAAACACAATAACAAAACAGGCTGTCCAGCAGCAGTCTAGCTTGGTTGCTACGAAAGGCACCTGCCTTATTGCAGCTTCTGCTCGTGGGCTGGGGTGGGATTTTACCCAAAGCTCACTAAATCTAAAGGCAAATCCGCATGGTTCAACAAGGATGAGCAGAGAACAATACACAGATAACTGAATTACCTGCATGGTAGGAACACACAAAGGCTGTTTCCCGCAGCTAGGCAACTGGCATCCCAATGTTTGTGTTAGGCAACAGACAAGCCACACAGCAAACACTGGTCATCCTGTTTAATTGCTACGTAATTGCCGTAGAAATTGTCCTATTGGCCTATTTAGCCACTCTTATTCAAATAGAGAGGCATGTGAGCAGTTAAGAGAAGAGGCTTTCTTGACAGCTTAAACTAATTGCTGGATTGAAAGACCCATTGGTAGAAAGTTGTATATTTTGAATAGCAGACACAGCTTGAACTACTGTAATAATGCTCTCAATAAGATTCTGAAATATTTAGTTAGTTTGCAAACATTTACAATTAGAGGAATCTATCTTCCTCTGAGAAATAAGCAGTTAAGTAATTAAAAGAAATAACTTCGAAGTAATCAATTAAATAGCAATTCTCCGTACGCTGTCTCACTCTCTGCAGAAGCCAAAAGGTAATATTGACAATACTTTCCAAATGATTATATTGTAATGTTAATGAAAAAAACACACAGGATACTGATGCATCCTGATGTTTTATTCAGCAACAAAACCTTTAACCCTTTCTTCTTTCCATGGGAACACACTCTAATTGTCTTCACACAGGCCTTATTAAAGTTCCAAACCTATTGGGAAAATAATGAGTCTACCTTCCAGGCAGGCATATTTTTCCTGTGACAGTAATTTACATATGATTTATTTAGAGAACAAGAGGGTAGACTAATTTTATTTGGAGATTTTCCCTTAGTTTTAGCAATCATTAGCAGCTCAGTCTAATCCGATTTTGACAATTTCATCAGGCCATTTTGGAAATCCTCCCAGACCTCATCAGAACGATGCATTTATTGCTAAGTGTGGTCTATTGCATTAGCACACAATAAAGCGACCAGGGACTGCTACAGAGGTTTATGGAGAATCCAGTTAACACTCTGCCAATTCGGTCTTTATTGGGACGCAATCAATTCTTATTCATTTTAAAACCAAAAGCCTTTCTTTCATTGTGTGCCATCTCCAGCTTATCAGCAGGCTAAACAAATTACTCTGTTGTTGTTCTCACTGCAATATTAACGTTACTACTTTAGATTTCCTCTTTAAAATGCTCTATAAATGAATTGTGTGCACATTACACAAGAATGTATATATTTGCAAACATGTAAGCACGCATACATAAATGTATGTGCATACTCACAGAGAAAGAAAGAGTTTTTTAATATTTTATGGATCTATATTATGTGCATATGTCATTACCAAACAGCACAGCTGATGTATAACCGTGACAATAACAATGACAATAACCATGTTTCAAAAATAATTCAATAAAATAAAAACTTATGCAAAAATACAATGGAAGATTATTGGCACATGCAAATTGTTACTGGTTAGATTACACAAAATTACTTTTTTGTGCATAAATGTGAGTTTAGAGGGGTGGGGATGGGGGCGGGGTGTGTGATAAAATATAGTGCAGTTAGGTATGGATTGTAGGAGGTGGTGACCCAGTGTGGGGGTGATTGGGTATGTGTGTGGCTGAAGCCTGTGTAGACATGGGGTTGGGGTGACTGGTATGGATGGAACCTTAATGCAGAATAGTCAAAATATGAGACTATTGATAAGCAGGCTAGTTGGTAAGCAAATTTCAGTGACTTCTATTTACACGATTGTTTGCATCTTGCATCTACTAATACTTTTATTTAAGAGGCTTATGTAATAACTTGTTTGAGTAATTTCCCTACATTTACCAGCTTAATAGCACAGATTGGCTTCAACAAGTTGCAAAGTTACAACAGATCAGACTCATCAGTACTAGTTATTTGTAACCTTTCCAGATGATTCTCTCTCTCTCTCTCTCTCTCTCTCTCTCTCTTCTCTCTCTCTCTCTCTCTCTCTCTCTCTCTCTCTCTCTCTCTGTCTCTCACTTCAAAAATGCTGACATCATTTTTGTACTCCTGTCAAATTTCAGTTTGACTGCTGCACAAAGTGTCACCAAAATGACGAGACAGGTACACTTCTCATTTCCCCATTTGTCCTTAAATTGCATTCTTTGAAGTCTACACTCTTTTCAGCACAACTGTGACTCTTTTTCTTTGTTATCCCTAATCAGCACATATATGGAAGACAGAATATACTCTTATGAGCAGAATGCCAATACTGCATCTTAAACAGATTATTGCTTTGTAATATTACTATTTCTCTCATTATTTCGTAAAAGAACTTTTCGACTTCTACAGGGAGGGATCTCTGGGATGCTTTCAGCGCATTGATGAGCTGACAAGTTAGCATCGATCTGCCTGTACTTAGCCCCACCCATTAAATAATGCATGGGCCTCTGTGCTTCACTGCACAGCGATGCACTGTCCTCGTGCCATTAGCCCAAGGTAGCAAACCATGTTGCCCGCCAGACCTCAAAGGTCCTTCAGCTTTCATTTAATTAAATTATCTCCATAATGAAATCTTCCATAATGAGATTAATTTTAATTATTCATAAGGGCTTGGCCAGTGCCAGAGGCCTGTATAAATTATGCATGCCTGGGCTAAACATTTTTCAATTCATCACCTCCTTGCTTTTGTGAAAGGTGCTATTTATTAAGTGCATGACAGCTGACAATGACGATGAGTCAGATCCCGTCAGATCAGAGGCATTCAAACGCCCTGATGGTGATTGGACAGGTGGTGCTTTCATTTCATTTTCACAAAGTTAAGACATTGTACTGCCAAAATATATTGAAGTGGTTGATATCTCCTCCCCAGCTATGGTAGAAGGTATCATTGCGTTTGTCTTTTTACTTTTTTATTCAGTCTAAATGGGAAAGTCATCCTTGGATATCTTATCACTAAAAACAAAAACAACAAAAAAAGATTATGTAAATAGTCAATTACTCGTATTTCCAATATAGTGTTTGTGTTCTTGTAGAAATAGATCACAATTGTTCAGAGTGAACTGACACATTTTTCAGTGACAGGAGATTAAAAAGAAGACCCATGCTAGCACTGACAGCTGTCACTGAGTGGAACTGTAATTAGCTGACAGGAACCTCGACACTCTCTGCTCCCTGCCATGACGGATCGCGCTAGGGTAATCTAATATCCTATTTCAAATTCTTCGTTCGCAGAGAAAAGAAAAGAGAAGACATTTGCTCTGTTGTGCTTCATCAGCTTTTGAATGTATGTATAAGAAATCTGTCTGTGGTTGTGCCTTTGGTCGTGAGCAGGAATGCCGATCGGAAAAAAGCTTCATCCTTTTATTAGAACTCATCAATATGGAATTAATAATTCAAGTGGATAGCAAGGGGCTCTGGGAGGCCTGATGTCAGCCATCAATTTTGTAAATTGCACAGTCATCATGTGATAGGCCATTCCTCACAGCTGTATTGCCACGGCGAGGAAAAGAAGCACTGAAGGATCATATGGCAAGCCTGTGTTGCTTCAGAATGAATGTTATAATATACCTAAACTATGCATTTCATATTTCAAATTTTATTCTGATCATAAATTATTTGCATCTCCCCTGATATGGTAAATTACTCAGAGTTAGTCATTTTTGGTATATTAGAATAATCAATAAAACATTTAATTTTGTATTATGGTGTCTAAGCAGAGGTAAGTAGAGGTAGAATGGCATTTCTGAAACTAACTAAACAAAACAATAAATTCATTATTTATTTATGCCAGGTAGGGATGTGGTGGGGCAACGAGGGGAGAGAGGGGGGTGGTCTACTGGGAAAATGAAAGGGACAGGCCAAGCAGAATACTCATCCGCTGAAAGAAAAACCTAAATGTCCTCCCATTGTTCCATCTCAAGCCCCGACCAGGTGCAGCCAAGGGGCAGAACAATTCCGGCATAGTGAATGAACTAACCCCCCAATTACCTCGACTGTCCCTCCGATAGCTCTCATTCAGGCAAATGGGCCCTCTAATTGCCCTGACCAGTCTTACCTGTTCCACGTCCAAAACTGGACTATTCTTCTGTGGTGTATCCACGGCAACAGGAAGTTTTGTGACCTATAAAAAGTCGCCAGGTCGTGTAACCGACACTGGGCTGGGAGTGTAACCATGGCACACCAACACTATTTATAGGCTCATCAAGCCAGCCCCACTCAAAACTAAGGCTCAGTATTTCTTAGTCCTATAATCTTCAAACACCAAATATTACAAGATTATCCTACATAAGCATATTGATATGAATGTATTGCAAAACAACATGACAACTGATAATTACACAGAATATATTTATATCACAGTTCATATTAAATCTGGCCAGGTGCGTACATGTAGGCACCCTGAGTCAGGTGTTGCGATAAATGGGTTGACTTAATCTTTTTTGAAAAGCGTCATGTTTACTTAAGTGTGTGACAGGGGTATGCCGGGAATGGCTTTGTGGTGGAGCAATGTTGTTGCGCGTGGCCAAAGAGCGATCGTCTGCCGGTAACGTTGAATCATACATTAGTCATTCAGCTTCCCCTTCCAGCACCACGGTTCAGTTTTCTCACAGTGTGTCTTCATCATTTGCACCAGTCAGTCAGGGTAAGGTCACACTGTACATCCGATTACTTAGGTATGATTTAAAGGATATACACCGTCATAAACAGCGCCTTATGTCTGCCTTGTGCATCCAAAGTCCTGATTTGGCACAATTGTTTTCTTTTTTTCCCTTGCATTTTTCTCTGTTTGAACTTTGAAAGATGAGTGTGTAGAGATGCTTGGGAAATGATTTTCACTGCACTCTCCCCAGGCTTAGTGACATGGTGTTAGATGAAACAGGCATCCTCTTCTTCCTCTCCTGCCTTTCGGCATCAGTCAATATCTGCGTTGTCGGAACCTATAAATCACAACCTTCCTCACTTCATCCTGATGTCATATTTCCATTTGTTGCTCCCCAGTGTTGCGGAGCGAGAGCAGCACAATAGCGCCGGGGGTCAGTAGGTTATGCTGGCGGGGTCTGTGTCATCAGGTGGACTTCAAAAACTGTTTTCATACCACTCTTCCTCTATAGAGTATCAGTGTCCAGGAACCCGGGATCTCCGTTTCCTCATGTGTGTCGTGCACACACACACACACACACACACACACAGATTTAGTGATCTGCCAGTGTTGACACATCGGTCTGTGTTTTCAGTGGGCTCTGAGTGTGTGTACAAGTGTGGAAATGCATGCCTACATGATGTGTAACCATTGTCTAGTAAAACATGTAAACATGTTTAATAAATCAAAGCATGTATTTACTACACTGTATAATATAAATTTGTCATACTTCACTTCTAGAGCAAAAGTGTTTTGATTGTCTGCACACTATCTGAAGCGGTTTCCCGTTGTTCTGGTTAATACATTTTTTTATTACAGTATACATTAAAAATCCACACTGTTAAAATGAAAGCATGTGACAGAAGAATCTCGGAAGAATGACTTCTTTAAGTTCCCGTGGAGGCCTTGCAGGAGTTTTGCCTGCTTGACCGATAAGTAAACCACATACTTTATCAGTATTGCCATGCTTCAGAGGGAAATCTGCTATGCAACAGGGGGGTTGTTTTTTTTTCTCTCTCCCGTTTTTAATGTCAATCATTCAGAGGCCCCCTCACATATGATGTGGTAGAGCATATTTTCATGGGTACGAGGGGACCAGGAGCCTGGGAGCCTACAATGCAATTTCCATTTCCTCATAGAGGAAATCACCTTCTGAGAGGGGCCACAGTCATGTTGAACACATAAAGGGGAAGTACACACGGAAACTTGGCACGTCACCCGGGTGCTAGCTTCATAGCAAAAGTTTTAGGGAAAAAAAAACAAGTGTGACTTTTTCCTTCAAAAGAAATATTTCGCTGTATGAAGTTTATTGTTGTATCGGCCGGCGCATTTTCATGCTTTTTTACGCAAATAATACGTTTTGGAGAAAGTGCACACACAGGACGTGGCTGGCGCTGTGTTTTTCAAGACTAAATTCCGTCACTGAGTTCCTGTCAACTGGTGAAAGTTGCTGGAAATAAGGGGAAAAAGGTGGTTTGTGGGGGAGGGGTGGGGGGATGTCTGTCTGACTTATGTCAATTATGTTGAACAAGTCCCAGCACTAAAGACAGAATTCACACAGAGGCATTTTGAGTAGGGAGGAGGGCGCAGTGTAAGTGCGTATGTGCGTGTGGTGCGTCTATGCATACGTGTGTGTGTGTGTTTGTGTGTTGGTAGGTACACACTTCAGCACTCTCATGCATAGTCTTAAACGGTTATTAACCTTTGGCTATTTTTGAACTTCTTGTCATGCCTCAAGTCACTTTATGTGACGCCAGTGTGATGTGGGGCACCTTCTGGCCCGTCAGGCCGCTAATAGTTCACACTCTCTCCCGGGCGCTGAGAAAATCGCCTGCCTCAGCATCCTGCCTCCACCCCTGTCCTATAAAATGAATGGCATTCCCTGGCCAACATAATCCAAGTGTCTCTTTTTAAAATATGAATACAGTATACAAGGAGCTGTCTAGGCGGAGGGGATCAGGGAAACTACCCCCAGCTGTTAAGTGTCCACTCCAGCCTCCCAAGATAAAAATGACCCCCAAAATGTTCTCTTTGCCTGTCGATTAGCAACACATACCCTGCTTGTGGAAATAGCTCTTGGTGACTGGGTTAAAGATTTTACGCTCTCTGCAGCAAATGTTTGGATATGCAACAGGCACGTTTTTTTGTTTTTTTGCTTTTTTGCTTCCCCTGCTCACGTATGTGCTGGTGAACCATTGCAGTTTAGTTGGAATTAGAAAGCTATGGTGAAAAGCTCCTCTGTGCTGCTTGGGCCCTGCTTGTAACATTAAGCAAAGATATTTATAGCCTTGGCCACATCAGTGTCCATTGGTGTTTTGCCTCAGTAATTAGCTAGTAAGTTTTCATGCTTAATGCAAGGTTAAATTTTTTAAAGCAATCACCGTGCCTTAAAAGTTGAGATTTTCTTTGTTGTGTTTGACTAGACCTGTTTGCATTTCACCTGTGTGTGTGTGTGTGTGTGTGTGTGTGTGTGTGTGTGTGTGCGTGTGTGTGTCTGTCTGTGTGTGTGTGTTTGTAAGTGTGTGTCAAACTTCTAAGTCCACTTGAGTTGTGTAAACGAGCTTGTTTACTGGGTAGAGCACACCCTAGCACTATTTCCCTGTGGACTGCCAACAGGGCCCAAAACGAAACACGGCATAATAACGGCGACATGATGGTGCCATCTTTCTCCCGATCACAGCATTTTGCTATCACTGTGTGGAAGGGCAATGAACTCCCACCCACCCTGTCCTATCCCCCCCATCACTCACCCCTCCACCACCCTTTTAAAGTGGCTTTCATCTGGCCAATTTAAACAGACAAGCGACCAGACATTTGCCTAATGTGTTTTTGTTATGTGGGCTCCTGGCCCTCACAAATGTGGAGGGGGTGTAGTGCCTGGGTTTCTTAGTGGCCTCTGGAGTTTGTGCCCCCCCCCCCCCTCTCCTGCTCCCCTGCCTCTTTCTCTTTTCCCTCTCTCTTTCTTTTCCTCCTTTTCTCTCTCTCTCTCTCTCACTTAAACTCCACCAACCCCCCTCCCTTCTCCCGGAGCACAAGGCCATTCTGCCCTATAGGGGAATGCCCCTGCTGGGCCTGGATGCTCGGTAGTCTGTGCACAGACTGAATGCTGACCTGGACCCAACTGGGGGAGGCAGCTGTGGAGGGACAAGACAGGGGTGGGTTTGGGGGCGTTGAGGAGACTGGCGCATTTCTGGATGCCTCCTCGTCTGCCTGTGCCGGGAGCCCAAGACAGTTGGGCCCTTCCTCTGACAAATGTTCTTATGAGGCACTCTACATGCTCCACAGGCACGCACACACACACACACACACACACACACACACACACACATATTCACAGAGGGAGAGAGTCATTAGGGGGAGCTTGAAAATTTATTACCAAACATATTGGTATTTTAGGGTGCAGCTGATTTAAATTTAGTGGAGGGGCCACTCTTTCTTATTCAGGAATCCCAGATTCCAGGGGTGCCTTATTTTTGGTTTGAGGAGTTTAAAGACTGCAGGGGAGGGAAAGAATTAACAAATTATTGCCTGTGACATGTGGACTCTGTGCTCAATATATATTTCAGAACACATTCTGCACTGTAGGATTTTTAAAAGTCAAGAGGAGGTGTATAAAAACTTTTTTTTATAATATTTTAATATTTTTTAAACTGACTGTGTATTGCATAAAGGAGCGGAGCAGTTTAGACACAGACAGGAGAAACCGGGAGCCCCTCCGGGCTTTGTTGGCTGGAGACTCGCCGTAAGTCATTCGCAGTTAGAATCATGTACATACATCGATAGTCATATCCAGGGGCCATGTCATGTACAGTATCACAGTGCAGATAATTCACATTTGCTCCAAAACTCTCCGCGCAAAAGAGATAAGAGGGCTGCAAGTTTATAGTTGAGCCTGTCATTCTGAAATGGAAGGAAAACAAGGACAGTGCGGAGCTCGCTACTATCTTGGCAGCCCAATACAGTCAACTGCACTGGGGCCCTACTAGTGTGTTGCTGCTTCGCAGCCAAGAGGACCAATCATATAAAAGGTGGGGACAAATATCCTATTTCACTGAGTACTAAAAAACGGAAAACAATGTAATTCCTACAAAGAGTATTCTTGGCAAACAGACTTCTTATTATAATCAATTGTTTTTAGATTTAATAATGAAAGAGGTTGAATAGTAGCGTTCAAGAATGTAGCCAAACAACCAATAATGATAAATAAATGGCCGAGTAGAAGCATGTTGTATAGTGAAATATGGGCCACAATAAAGTGCACTGTTGTGTCATTTTGATTTCTGTCTCAGGACACACTGCTGACTAAACATTTATCTACGTTAAATTTTCTGTGTGTGCGCCTCTGTGCCTTGGTGATGTCTCATTCTGAGTAATAGGCCTCCGAAGCATGCTTGTTTTTCTTTTTCAGAACCCTGGGGTGCAGTAAAGTGTCTGCCGGAGGATTTTCAGCCCCTCGTAGTCCTTTCCCCAGGTGCTTCAAGCCCCTCATAAACCAGAACCCTTTTCTTTTTTTTTTCTGCTCCTGGACGTTGGGCACGTCTGAATGCCAGCGTGGTGTTACCATGTAGCCAGAAAAAAACATGCTCATATGAATGCACTAGGAATAGAGCTATCACACCAACGACAAAACCAAAATGGCTGGCATCACTGTCATTTTTTAAACAGTAAACTCGCTGTGTTTGAGAAGTGATTGTAATTGATGTGTGCTTTTGATCTGTGCGTAAATAAGTGGGGTAAACATAGCTTGGAGGGCATGGGATGCCCTGCTAACATGACAGGAATTGTCAGCGGCAATCGTGAATTTAGTCGCATGCCTTACTGTTTTGTCTGCTGAGGTTAACCGGCGGCATTGTTCCACGAGTGCTGATGATCAAAATGTATTTATAGGGAGAGATACAGTTCGTGCTCGCTCTCCTTCACGGCTTCCCTCCTCAACCGCTGTGCAGACGGACCTGCTGTTTGTTTACAGTGAAATTGGGTTCCTCTTCAACTTTCATTCACCACTTGAAAGCACTTCTCTTGCTACTAATTTACCTTAGGAAAAGGAGGGGGGTGGGGGAGCGCCTCTGAAGTATCTGCCTGTGTTGTCAAAAATCTTTATTGTGGCGGTGACTTGTCATCATCAAAGATCCACCCTCCGTGCTGAAATGAAAGCATCATTTTGGATGGATGGCTTGAAGATCTGTTGTGGTTATGGCAGTAGATTGGTACTTCTGTCTCCAATTGAAAGAAAGGGGTTTCACTGTGTAATTTAGGTGGGCTTGTACCTATGATGTTTTATGTGAATCTACATCAGTAGAATCTCAGTTGAAAGGGCATGGCATCAAACTTGGTTACATTTTTTTTATTTATAAAGCCTGTTGTTTATAAGAGTGTCTAGACGTGCCGCAGACCAGCTCTAATGGAGATTTAAATAACTGTGTAGAGCAGGTATCCATGAAAATAGAATTGCATGTTTTGAAACCAGATGTGGCCAGGAAAAGCAAAGCTCTGGGTAGCTGTGTGTTATTGTGGAGCACACGGAAGATAGACGTACATTTGTTAACATCCTCTTCCATGGAAATACCCCTTGCTCTGGCCTCTGTCGCAAGCACAAGGTAGTCAAGCTCAAGTTGTCCTGGGATTGCCAGCACCTCACTCGATTACACTCAAAATAAAAGTCTTCTCAAAAGGGGCTTCTCACTGCAATGCTGTTGTTTGCTGAAGAACGCTTCATGCACTCAGAGTGAATAGGAGAAGAGGTAGGGGTGTGTGTCTGTGTGTGTGTGTGTGGGGGGGGGCATTTGGAGCTGGTGGCCGTGGGTGTGGGCAGAGAGGAAAGGAGTTGAGAACATCCAATACCAGTTGTTCGGCCTCTTGACAAATTACCATTCAGCAGCCTTTAGGAGTCACGCGTGTCAGGGGACCCGGGGCAAAGTTGTGAGGCGCGGGGACGCCATGCTCTTTTCCGCATAGTCAATAGCAAAACACTTCACCTGGTAATGCTTAGATAAATATATGAAAGTTGTTGTTTTCATTAGGCCCAAGAAGCCAGTTCAGATTTCACATCTAGAGGGTTGGCGTTTTGGGGAGCGTTCAGTGTTCTGAGACTTGTGGCTGAAAAGGAACTTGATACAACCCCCCTACACCCCTCCCCCAACATGTTCCCCACACCCCACATCCACGCTAACCCTCCCCAAAGTGTGACATTGTGTAAACACTGTCATAGGTTTACCCAAACAAACTTGCAGTGTATGCATATGGAAATATCGCAAGTGTTTAGTAGGAGGAAAAAAAATGTGTGTTAGCATGTTTTATTTGCATATGGTGGTCCCAAGTCACACAAACCTTGTGCTTTCTCTCAGTTTGTTACTGAGTGGTTTCAATGTGTGAACTGATTCTTATGAAAGACATCCGATAGGTGTTTACACAGTCCACATAAAGCATCCCTGGATCATGGCAGCTTTCTCCATGATAGTAGGATGGATAGGCCTACTAGCAGCTAACCACACAGGAGGATCTCACATAATTGAATGTGTTGAGATTTGAGTCGAGACCATTGGGAATGGTAGCTTAACTTTGAGCATGAAATGAATCATAGCGTCATTATGTGTCTGTGACACAATTCCCAGATAACCTACACAGTGAAGGACACTGCAGATCCCTCTTAGGGTCTAAATTGCATGCAAGCATCTACACTGTCGCAGAGCAAGGCTGCAGGGTCCCATCAAGATAATCCTCAATAAAGAAAGGCTTCACTTTTAATCTTGACGCAGCTCTCAAATGTCTTGCTTGGTATAGTTTTTGGCAAGTAATGTTTTAGCACTGATGTCAGTCCCAACACTGTCAATGCATCTTTGTTAAGCCTAGCTTGGGAAGATAATAACCACATTGCAGGGGTGATTGTTTTTAATGATAGAAAGTTATATTGAACAAAAAAGGTCTGTTTTTGTTAGGCTTTGTGTATGATTCAAATTCGATTGCAAATTCAATTATGATCTAAACATAATCACAAATTATTTTGGGGGAAAATTGAGATATTGACATTTTCAATTTATTTTAATGAAGTTGATTCAGGCAGTGGCGTCACATAGGTGCTTCTGTTTGTACTTTTTAAATCCATCCTTCCACCAGCTTGCTTTTTGTTGCACAGTTTTATATTTAACTCATGCAAATTCACACAGCCTAAAACAGCCACCTCTGCTTAGCCTTTGAAGAGTGGCTCATTTCAAGATCCAAATTGTGATTGAAAACATACAAAATTCTAACTGCAGATTTGCGGGCATGCAAAAAATTGTGTTTGTTTCGTTTTGGAGACGTAAACAACTCTGGGTAATTACGCAGTACGATTGGAAAATAACTCACTTGCAAAATTACATTGAAATCTAATTTCATACAGCTGCCACATGAACAGAATAACTCGATTGCTGTGTTCACCCCTAAGCGATGGCAAAATAGTTACTTGAGAGTCCCTTTGCATTTATTAGCCCATTGAGTTATCAAAGACCTCTTCAAAATGCAATATATTTAATTTTCCCGGGCTGAAACGTGAAACTGCTGGTTTACCTGTGGGCACAAAGACTACAAGAGAGGAGGGAGGAGGAGTTTGGGGAGGGGGGGGGTAAGGGTCTGCAGGGGCGTGTGGTCCCGTTTGCATCACGGCTACATCAACAGTACGGCCCGTGTAGATTAGGAAAAGTTGCCGCTTTGGTTCTATTAATACCAACCCCTCATGCCCCACACAACAGAGCCACTCTCAGGATGACAACCTGGCTCTCCCTTATATGGCAGCTCAATACACTTCCATTGCACAGCCAAAAGCCTACACCACAGGGTCTATGCTTAAGCATAGCACACCTACGTTTGCAAAAGTGTTCCTTTTGGAGTTTCCTTCAGTACCACAAGTGCCGAACAGCCCCCGACCCAGAAAGACAGACAGAAAAAGACAGATACTGTGTCTACTTCGTTAATGAATATGTGCCCGTTTGACTTACTGCTAAACAGAACCTTGCACTTGAAAGGTAAGGATGCTAAGGCAGGCTACTATCATAAAAAAACAAAGTTGTTTTTACGTGTATTGTATTTTTAAGGCAATCATCAAAATATCTTTTTGGTTTTACGAAATGTAAATGTATTTTTAAATTTCTGCTATTGTGTATAATTCTCTCAAATTCTAAATCATAACATATATTTGTATAAATTTCCAGAATATTGAAGCACAACTAGTGATATTTGTAGCTTTTAGTAAATATAATATGTTTACAGTATGATTAGTTGTTATATAATAATTGAATATTGGTTATTAGAAAAAATTTGCCAACTAAAAAATAGACAAAAAACATTCAACAAATTTGTTGTTGTAGTTTACTGTAGTAATCAACACCAAACATTAGAAAACAATAAGTATTATAAATATACAGTATACAGCTTGCCTGTTTGCAAGCTTATTACCTTGCAAACAGGCATTGCCTACATGGCCTAACCATAGTGCCAGCAGATGAGACCTCAACCTATACATTGTCCATTTAGTTATGGAAAAAGACCTTTTATTGTATGGCAAGATATATGTGTCATATAAGACAGAGAAATGTGGTTTGTGGTGCAGAAAAAAAAGGGACGAGAAAAGTCTCAAAAGAAAGAAACAGAAGAAAAATAAAATTGCCCTCGGGGTGTGTAAGTAGAGTCTGAGGATCTAGCAGACATGCAGGGATGGTTTGAGGGATCTGCTTTTTCATTGTCTTAAGATCACTGATCACAATCTGGAAGAGGCTATGCTGCTCTTGGCCCAGGCAGAGTGACTGACATATGGAGGGCTGGTGCTAAGAAAGCTCCTCTGGACCTCCTCCACTCCAAAGCCTTCCTGTGCGAGTGCATGGAGCAACTCTCTGCTTATTCAAATAGCAGCCTGACTCTCTCGCTCTCTCCTGCCCTCCCACTCTCTCTCTCTCTCCCTTCCTCCCTCCCTCCCTCTCTTGCTCCCTCGCTTGCTCCCTCTCTCCAGTTTTTTTCCCTCTTCCTCAGACACTCTCTAGTCCCTGCCTGAAGCAGTAATCGGACAACTCTCATTCTCGCTCTTGGAAGCAGTCTCCTGAGATACCGCGCTGGGCTCCATGGGTTATCACACTTACCATGAAAAAGAAAAAAACTTGTTTAGTATTTGTAATTTGTGAGTTGACAACGACAGAAAAGTGAAAGCTTTTTTTTCGGGGGCTTTTGAGAACTCTTTTTACCACTCTGAACCGGACAGACTTTTTTTTTGCAGAGAAGATAACAGTAGAAGAGTGGATAAAAGAAAGGCCAAGGATTCATTTTAATTGTAGTAAGTGCTGTTTTCTTTTGCATTAAGCTCCGCACGTCACTCCTATACGTTTCTGCAAACTTCCTGGTGCCCCTGTTCTGGCTGTACTTTGTCTCTCTATTTCTTTTAAACTTTAAGCTCCAGCACATATAAAGTTCATCTTGTATGTATGTCTGTGTGTGTGTGATAATCATAGAAATGAATGAAATCAGACACTGGCAGAGTGTGTTAGTATTTTACTATGTGACTCGCCCTCACTCCATTTGTTGGACGTGTGGGACGCTAATACTCTCCTAGCCCATCACCGGCTGCACAGCAAATGACAGAACACAGACATCTGCAACGTGTGCGGCAAAATAGCCTATTATCACGTTAAACGTGCTCTGTTGTTTTTGAAGCAGAAAAAAAATAAAATAAATAAAACTCAGTAACTTCATATTTTTCCTGATTTGATTACAGAAAAGGAGTTTAATGCTTTTTAGGTGCAGTTTCGACAGAGAGACCTTTTATCACCATCTCTGTAATAGAAATATTCATAATATAATAATATTCATAATATTGGAAGGCATTTCAATAAAATAATGAATATGAGTTGAAGTCTAGTCAGTGTGGAAATGTAATGCTAGCAACAGCTTGGTAGAAAGAAAAATAAAGTTGTTGCCAGCAAGCCTGGGCTAAAGTAGGCACTGTAATGTTATCAACATATAAACAAAAAATACTCACTATATATATTATGCACACATAGAGACAAGCAGTCTTTTTATACAAGGACAATTCTGAGTTAAGCTTTTAAACTTACGCTTATGTATCTATTTTCCAGACTGTGTTGATGGTAAATACACAGTATCTAAACAGATGCTTTCCCCCTTGATAACCCAAACACCTGGTCACCACCTTTACACCTTTTCAATTTCCATTTTTTTTGGCTTCTCTCCTTTAATGGATGGCAAGCCTCTTTTCTGATACATAAAAACAGGTGTAGGGTCTGCTGAAATAAGAGATACAATAGTAAATCATCAAAACGTTTTCTAGTGTAGGATGTCCTTATGCCCGAATGAGTTTACATTTCCCGTTCTGACAGGCAAAGCAGAGATGGTCTCCACGGGAGACTCGCTTTGCCTGGCAGAACAAACAACACCAACTCAGTTAAAACAGTTGACATCCAATGACATCTGGTGCAGCCAAGAATGCTGAGTGGAGACGCAGAAAGCAGCGCAGTCAACTTGTAAGACACAGCGTACGGCAACTCGAAGGGGAAAGAAAGAGGTGTAAATGTCCAGGTTTTATTTTACATGTGAGACGTACACAGTACATACAATTAAACAATGTTTATGCCAGGGCAGCAGTTACCCTAGTCTAGTCTAGTTGTAAAAGTTTTTTCGACTAAGGTACTTTTCGTAAGGAGCAACAATTATGTATTTGAATATAATTTCCTGTACATTTGTGTAAGAAAAATCTTTTATAAATCTAGACGTAGATGTGCTTGGACAACTTTGAAAACAATAAGCAATGTGCAGGCCACTACCACATGCACACTGTTTGCTTACCTGTCTGTGTACACAAACACAGCAATGCCTAAGTTCAGCTGGTCCTATTCCTTTTTTTTTTGCACAATGAGGCATGTTTATCTAATTAAATAACAATACCACGGCTCAGTTAAGACTTGTTTACTCAGTTTATTTGTTTTAATAATGCACTCATTCGGGTGAGTTAAGTCCTCCCTGATCGAGCTGCCCTGCGAGCAGCTCTCTCATTCTACCCTTGTGCTGGTCTTTGCTGCTGCTGCCGCAGTGGGTGCTCGCTGCCCGTTGTTTGCTGAAGGCCCGATGTGTTCCGTATGTGTGCGGGCCTGGGCTCCTTTCAAAGCTGGAAATTGTGCGCGGTGAAAGACGGAGCGGGCTAATTGATGCGGCTCAGCCACAGCTGTTTATGAGACGGGAGAAAAGACAGAGGAAATGGGAAGCCTGGAAGGCCGTTCAGAGCGATTAGTGAGCTGAGCTGTTTACTAAATATGGGAGGGTGTTATTTTGCTAACGCGCTGGCCCAATTGTCTCTGGCAGATGTAGCCAAAAGTGCAGGAAATGAGGGTTAAACATCGCAATTGATTTCTGTCCCCCCTTTCTATTAGCAGTACTTTGGTGTCTGTTTATATGTAATCAGTCCCTTGTTTGCATAAACAGGATAGCGAAGGAAACTGTATTCCATAGATCTGAGTGAAGGATACGCGTCACACTGGCCAACAAAATATAGAAGAGAGATTAGCATATTTCCTAAAATCTAAAATTTTAGGAAAAATCACTCTATACTACAATTACTAAATAAAATATTTCCTCTTTCACATCAACGCTGCTAAGCTGTAATTAAATAAAATGCTAGTTGTTTTCATGTCAGATTCCCATTAGATGACTCTGCGTCTCTGATATGTTTGCAAATTACAGTCAAAATACTGTGTTTGAAAAGTCACTTTTTAATCTCAAAATGAATCTGACAGCAAATGAGGTAACATGCAATTTGTGTTTAGGACCATGTTATTTGATTTAACCCCTCAGAGTATCATAAGATATTAGTTACATTAGAGAGTAATGACAGCGCAATTCAAATGCAGATTTTTTTGTGTTATTGTTTTTGTTTTTCGCAGTCTGCTGAGAGTAGTGCAGTAGACAGGAATCATAAAATTGTATACCTTAAATCTCGCTTGATGGGCCCTCAAAGTCGACTGGCCTTCTGGAAATAATTTAGAGGGTTGAAGAGCACAGTATTAACAGATTTAATGTAGCTATTCAGTGAATTGCTGGAACACCATGTCAGATTTAACAAAATGGGAGAGACAAATTGCACATCAACAAACCACACATCTGTTAGGAATTAGACTTTTAATTAGAGATAAGTCTGAAATTTCTAGTCTACTTAGCTTCTGCAGATTAATGAATGCGTAAGACTAAACACCCGCATGTTAAAGTGTAACAAGCCTTTATATTTTTTTTCTATTAAAAATTATTAAATGCTATTGTTCAAGGGTTATGAAATTTGAAAAACAATGTATTTAATTTATATATATACATATATATTTTAGTCATCTGAAATTTAAATGAACTAGAAAGGTTTTAAAACTATTTTATGTACATTTTTGTTTTTGTGATGACATTTTTTTTTGTGATGACTTTTCCGAAACCTGCAACATTTTTTATTCTGATTCTTAAAAGCAACAGTATGGCCCCTATATTCTCAGGAGTCCATTTAGTTAAAAGAAGAAAGGAAGGGTGAAAAAAGAAAAAGGGAGGTCGTAATCAGCATGGCGTTTGTCGGTGGTGCTCACGTCTTCGTCCACGCACAAGCGAGACAAGTGAAGTGTAGACTTCTCTAAACTGTGTCTAATTCCAGTCACATCTGTCTCCAATTGTTGTCTGCATCTACATTCTTTGCGAGTGGATTTATTTTTCCTAGGCCACCATGTGGATTCAGCTGACCAGCTTAAGTGGGGATTAGTTGTTTTAGAGTTATTTTGATTAAAGCGTTGCTTTTTTCTTTAAAAAAGGTAACTCACAACACATGGCTTGCATAATCTATAAAATTCAAAGGAATATTCTCTCCATGCCCTGTAAAATTAAAATCTTGTAAATGGAGAGTAGAGGGGAGTGGGTGGGAGGAGAGATGTGCGGTGAGCTTTTTGCAAACGGATTTTTGAAATTTCTCCCATTTCAGATGCTCCTTGAGTTTCTCACTGTACTTAATCTACGTCCAATTTATTTTCTGCATGAAATTCTCACGCCATGCTAAGAAATATGTCTGTTTGCATGTTGCATTTCATTTAGTCTTTCATGCAAATAAATAAATAGATAAATAAATAAACAAGGATGTAGTGAAGTGTGTGGCGTATATCTGTCTTTCGGCTTGTAAATCACAATAGCCATTTCCACTGGCCCTGTGCTGCCTCTTCTGCCTGCATGAGCTGGTGAAGAGCAGTGCTAAAAGCCCAGTCTTGTTTGCCTATGGTAGCGCTGCTGTGGAAGTAAGTAAAGCGAAACAAAAATGTTTTTTTTTTCCTTCCTTTTTTTCTTTCTTTTTTCCTTTTATGATGACACCCCTGATGCTTCAGTGTGGCTTTGTTCCGTGAGCATCAAAGCACACCCCGTTCAGGTTGAACGAGGAGGAACATCAAAGATGCTGAACACAGTCCTTTAAAAAAAACAACAACAAATATTTAGCAGCGCAAAAGACAGGCTTGTTTTTGTTTCTGACCCCGCAGCCTCTAGCACCCCCCACCCCCACCTCACCTGGTTGATATCACCTGCTGGTAGCTGGGAAAGACCGGCATGGTTACGAGCCCTCAAATGCTGAACATAGCGAATCAGTCTGCTTCACCAACACACAAATACACACACACACACACACACACACACACTCTCTCTCTCTCTCTCTCTCTCTCTCTCTCTGTCTCTCTTATTTTTCTTTTCTCGCTTTTTCTGTGTGCCTGTTTTATTTAATGGACCAAGTACTGTATGTTTTCCTCTCTTCCTCTCTTCCACTTTTTCTCTTTTTTTCTTTGTTTCCTTCTCTGACTTATGCAGTTTCCACCCCCTTCTAGAGCTGCTTTAAATACGGTGATATTTCTGCTGGATGTATAGTTTGTATATAAAGTCTCTGGATGAAATGAAATGTAAAAAAAAAAAGAACGCAGAATGAGAAAGGGAAAAAAACTGTAGAATTGTAGAGAAATGGAGAGAGAGAAAGAAAGAGTAAGTAAGAGAGGGAGAGAGAATGGCTGAACTCTGTGGCTTGACCAGTATTCATGGAGGCCCTTGCTTGGTGCGAGGAGAAAGAGCTTTATGGAAAAAAGGGGGCACTAAGACCACGCTTCTCAGGTTACCCTCGGCTCATGTAAACAGGGAGCCATTAAAAATTCATGTAGGCATTTTTCAGACTTTTTGCATTTTTGGGCGTTTGGGACGACACCGCACCTGTGACCTCCTTCGTCACCCTGTTTCAGAAGGTGGGCTGTATTCTCGATCCCTGATATAGTATTATGGTCTTGCAGGTATATGATTTTTTTTTTTTTTTGCCTGGCTGCATAAAACAGAAATGCCTGGTGGAGAATTGGACAGCGAAATGTAACTGTCAAGGTGGGAAGAGTAATAGCGGCATTTGTAGCGTCATAAGAAACATATGTGCCTCCATATGGCATCTGTGTTCTTGTTTCCAGTCATCCTTATTGTGAGAGATTCACCACCACTACAGGGGCTCCAAAGTGCTGTCTCTCTCTTTTTTTTCGGAGGACGCTCTCTCACTCTGACCCTCCACCTCCACCACCCCCCTGTTCACTCAGAGGGCTTTCAGGTCTGCTCTGGTCCCCAAGAATCACTCCCCCACCCCCACCCCCTCACACACACACACACACACACACACACACAGAGAATGCCTCGGGCTCTGCGAAGGGGGGTTATGGGAAGCACCTCTGCTGATCATTAGGACCTGTCAGTGTGTGGGGAGAGGGGAGTGGAGATAACTCTGAGATAGTGTCAATTGCAGATGAAAGATCCGCCAAAGATGCTACGGGTGTCACGCCCAACTTGCTCCTGTTCAACAAGGCCCATCTTCCAAGGGTTACCTAAAGAGCGAGAGAGAGAGCAGCTTTAGCCCCAACCATGCCCCCCCCCCCAACACCACCACCATCTTACCTAAACCACACCCTCTAATACAAACACACTTACATACACACACACACACACTTACACACCACCGCCAACACACACAGCAACACACACACACACACACACACACACACATACAAAACAACCCACTTCACCTCAACCCACCGACCCTCCACCCCACCCCACCCCACCCCACCCTTTCCTGCTTACCTTGGCTAAGCCGCTTTGCATGTTGATTGGGGGAGGGCTAATCCAGTTTGCAGCTGTCGTAGACCAATGATGAATCACCTTTCCGTCATTTGGCTGCTCTCCCCTGGCTTGGGGAGGAGGGAAGACCTGGAGGAGGAAACAACAGTGAAGGGGGCTGAACTCGGGGCCCACAGACAATGTGCCTCTCTGTTCCCCCGTCCTCTTCGCTCTTCCCATTTGGCCCGAGCGAGGGAGAAAAACAATAATGTTTTCTAAGACAACGTCTATTGTGCCATGGCTGGATGTGGACAGTGACACGGAGCTAAAGTAACAAGGAGTGACATTGATTCTGGGCCCCGGCAGGTGGAAAAAGGGAGAAAAAAAGAAAAGGACTAAAAAAAAGAAAAACGCTGCAATCTGACTCAGATGATTCACATGCATCGGGCTCCAGGTAAGAGCGGACTTGGGGAGCTGCCAGGAGCATCATTGAGAACTAGAAGCCGTTTGGCCAAGTGCTGTGTGGTTTTTTGAAGACTTATCAACTGAAGTTAGTAGAGTGCTCGGACATAAGAGAGAGAGAGAGAGAGAGAAGTGAGGGAGTTTGTTGAATGTGTGTAGAGGTGAAGGGAGTGGATGTAAGGTGGTGATTTGCTGGTGTTAAGTGTGAACTTTGTGCTGAGGTTTATTCTGTTGTGCAGGTCTGAACGTATATGAATCCTGTTGTTTTTTGTTACCTGTGTTTTGCCATTTCCGGCGTATCTGTTATGCAGGTCTGAACTAATACAAATGTGAATTGGGCCTCTCTTTTCTTATATCTTATTTTAAAATTTTAAATAATTCGAAATCAATTGAAGACATTGTAAAATAAAATTGTGTTAGTAATTACACTAAAACTTAGTTATACTGTGAAAATTTTAAAGTTAC
This sequence comes from Limnothrissa miodon, assembly GCA_017657215.1. Classification (NCBI taxonomy): domain Eukaryota; kingdom Metazoa; phylum Chordata; class Actinopteri; order Clupeiformes; family Clupeidae; genus Limnothrissa; species Limnothrissa miodon. The sequence goes on along the minus strand of JAGFZM010000174.1, from coordinate 423,202 downwards.
TATTTGCTACAATTATTTTTTTCACTTTACAAAATAGTCTTCAATAATAAAGAATTTATGTCATGTACATTAGAAGTGTAGGAAGGTGTAGTGTTTTTAGTTAAAAATTTAGGCTGCCAGAAAATTACTTTTACTTTGTTGTTGTAGACAGTTGATAAATTAGTTTTCAGCGATTTGTGTTGTGATACAGAATAGATAATGTATTTTCTCTGATGTATTACAAAGACATATGTTTGTTGTGAATAACAAAGACATTTCCAGCTCCTAAATCTAATTGGGGATGCCAGCATAATGCACAAAAAGCTGTGCCTTAATTTAATCACGTGCAATAATGCTTGGAGACCAGTAACAAAGACTAATGTGCATTTGAATTTGTGGCCGTTCCTCTCAACACACATTGGCCTGTACAGCCGTCCGCTTGCTACGCATGATAAACTCCTCTGAGTGCCCAAATGAGGAGATAGAATAATGTTTTGAGTGGAGGACCCCTCTGAATAAACAGAGAAACAATTAAGATGCTTGCCAGCGCAAACAAACGCCTCATGAACTCCCAAAGCCGGCTAGTGAGCTGAGGACTCCCTGGAATACTCTTGAAGAACAATTATTGCTTTCTTTTTTTAAAAAAAAAACACACACTCTTTCTTTTGTATCTTTTGTATTCACTGAGTAATTTAGTCTTGTCGATGGAAGAGAGCAATTGAAATACAGTGAATTTAATTCACTTATTTAAGAGGTACCAGAAAAAAATGGAGTAGGCCATTTTAATTTCAGTATTTGGTTACTGTGCATTTTTTTTATTTTATTTATAAAGGAATGGGTGCTTTATCATAAAAAAAGTCTTAGTATATTTGCTTGTTATTAGTACGTAAGTCAAACATTGAGCTAAATGTTAAATGCTGTTAAAACAGTTTTGCATAAGTTTTAGCATCCAGCTATACATACAAATTGTGCATATGCAAATGTATGCCTAATAAAACAATGCTTAAATTGCAAAGTTTAAATTAACCATTCCTTTGTTCAATTGATGGTCACAATATGTTTTTTCCACACCTTTGTGTGCATTGCTTTGTGTGTGTGTGTGTGTGTGTGTGTGTGTGTTTCAGTTTTATGCAAATGTTTGCTCTCTGACCTGGTGTGTGGATCTCTGTGTGTGTGTGTGTGTGTGTGTGTGTGTGTGTGTGTTTGTGTGTGTGTGTGTGTGTGTGTGCGTGTGTTCATGTCTCTGCCAGGTCTATGGAAATGCAGGATCTAGCCAGTCCGCACAGCCGAGTAAGTGGAAGCAGTGAATCCCCTAATGGTCCTAATCTCGACAACTCACACATCAATAACAATTCCATGCCACCCAATGGCACTGAAGGTATGTAGCAGACGATGCTTCTTCACTCACTTGGGTCAGTCGTTCTTTGTGGTTACTCTCTGTCACTCACACTCTCTCTCTTTCTCTCTCTCTCTTTCTCTCTCTCTCTCCTTCGCTGTGTTCCCTCTCTCAGTCTCTCTCAGTTGAAGTGTGTGTGTCCTGGGGAGTGCTATTTCTCTCCATCCAAAGTAAAAACAGTGCAGTGGAATTATTTGGCATCTGCAGCACTTCTTTAATGAAACGTTAAAATGTCTATTAACTTGTGAAGTCTGTTAATCGCACCAACACATCTGCAAACAGAGCATAGAGGCTAGTTTGGTTCCACTGTTTTTTATAAACAGTAGATATTAACCGTGACAGTCTATTAGCTTATTCACTAATGAATGAGAAATTAATCAACTTGTATGGGTGGGAGCTGTTGAATAATTATTATTAAAGACCCCTTTGCAGTAATAACATTGAGTCTCGCTGATTCTTGTTCTTCTTCAAATGATGGTAATCTGGAGATGTGAAGTAATTGCTGTGAGAGTCCCATAATGTAAAATAGATTACATTGTTGTCAGTAGGCTCCTGGCTGCAAAGCTAGTTATTAGCCCTAGTTTCTTCACAGGCAGTAGGCTATTTGCAATATGAGAACTATCTCTCTCTCTCTCTCTCAGGGCTTGTTCAGTGATATTGCATTCACCCCCTACAACCCCCTTCCATCGGTTGTTTAGATCTGTCCAAAAGTGTGTGCTCAAGACTGTGTAATCTTGATTGTGGTGCGATTCCATCTTCTTTCTTTTTTTCCCCAGTTGTTCAATTGTAGTTTTTTCATTCTCTGGTGAAACAGCATCCAGTTCCCCTGTGGTGCGGAATGTCATGTGTCCTATGCCATTCTCTGTCTCTGTTCCCCCACCATAGGAGATAACATCACTATGCTTACCACAGCAGACTGGTTGCTAAGTTCTAGTTCACAGTCCGCTGCAGGTTTGTGCAGTTCTGGTGAGCCAATGAAAGGGCAATACTTGGTGTATGGCCGACACACACAAAAACAACCCGATTGTTTGGCAGTCCCAATCCCAAATGGGCCCCCCAAATTTTGTATGTTACAACATCAAAACAATTGTGTATATAATTGCACATATTTAAAACAAACGAACAGAGAATAACAAGAGAAACACCTCAACTATTGTGCCTTTCATTAGAATAATATTGGCATTATTTGTTGTGTCATGTTGAAAGCATGGTTTGAGACTTGGCTGACTGTGAGTCCAATATAGCCCAGAGAGCCTCTGACTCTGGCCCAGAGCTGTACTGGCTCAAAACCAAAACATTGCCAGAACCATGCCAGGACTGAACCAGATCTGGGCCAGAGGCATCAGCTACCTGGGAAATGATTGGTTCGGTAGTAGTGTTGGCACGCATACCATGTGCATTGTTTGATTTGTTTTATTTTATTTATTTTTTTATTTTTTTATTTTGTTTGCAATTCTTATTGATGTTTCTCTACTGTTACCTGAAGACACTAGCAATGTATGTGTGAATGGAGTGCTCTAGTTTTGTGCATGCAATGTGTCACAGTTGTATTATACCTGTGAGGGTCGTGTGTGTGTTTGTGTATTTGTGTGTGTGAGTATGTATGTGTGTGTGTGTGTGTGTGTGTGTGTGTGTGTGTAATGTTGCATTGACTTTGTGGCAACATGTGCATCTGAGTGTGGGGGTCATGGTAGAGGCGTGTTCAACATTAGAAGTGAATGGCTTCCTCCAACTTTGAGGGATTTCAGCGGGCATGACTCCCGACCCATATAAGCAAATTTGTTTTCAAAAGGGGGTAAAAGAGGGCGAAAAAAAGGGAGAACAAGAAATCCCCCTCCGGAGGTAGGATGGATTGATTTCAAAGATCCGGAGCCTGTGAGATAGCTGTGAAATTGTCTCTGCCCGAGTCTATGTGATACTAAGTACTGAGGTCAAACAGCGTTCACTGGTGCCTGGAACACTTTTTGAAACTTCTTTACATTGCTGTGTTATTTATTTAAGTTCATATTTTCAAATGATTCTGACTATTTTTGCCTATTTTTCCCTGACGCTACATATAACTATGCGGTAAGCAATCCAATCATAATACCCTTGATGCCTATGCAAAAAAAAAAAAAAAAAGAATGAATATCATGTAATATCAATTTTTAGCATAAATAACTCACATGGCAATAATTGTCTCATGTATTTAGGTGACAGACAAAGACAAAGTCTTTGTTAAACAACATCCTTTATTGCCTCTATTTCCTTGTTAAGTCAACAGCGGATGTGCTTTAGATTTGAAGGGAAGTTTTCCCTCCTTGTTTGTCCAGGCAGATTAGCATTTAATTGTTGCCTGTTCTCCTGGGTCCATTGATTGAGATAACTGAGCTCTCTGTTGACTCATTAAGTCCCTGAATCCCTTAGTCACTACTGTAACAATGCATTGGAGTTTGCCAAAAGAAAATGCCAGTGTATTGAAATTACTATGAATGCTTGTGTAAAAATATTATTCTTGTTTTTTTTTTTTTTTTTTTTTGCCATGTTGAAATACTTAGTGTAGTATTCAATACTAAGCTTAATGTTTTGTGTTTGTATGTGGTCCTGAGGTTATCTCCTGAAAAGAGATTGGATTGTTGTTTGGGCTGTGTGTGTGTGGACAAGCCAAGTGCTGTATGTATGCGTGTGTGTGTGCGTGCATTGTGTTTATGTGTCTTAGTGTGTATGTGTGTGTGTTTGTTTATGTGAGTCTGTTGGTGTAACACTGAGGCTTCCTTTTGTTTGCAGTTAAAACAGAGCCAATGAGCAGCAGTGAAATCGCCACCTCTGTAGCAGACGGCTCGCTAGACAGCTTCTCAGGATCAGGTGAGGGGGGGCGAAGGGACAGGAAACTTAAAGAGAAGTGGGTGGGGGACTACCTTGCTTTTTCTTTTTTCTTTTCTTTTTTATCTCTCGCTCTTTCTTTTCACCTTATGGTTTCATTGTGTCACTTTACCGATTTCTGTCTCACAGACACACACACACACATGCTGCATAACTGATTAGCTGGGAGATGGACTCAGAGATGTGGCACTGATAAGCTTGAGGCCCAGAAAGTGTCTGCATGGCCATAACACTCTCTCAGTTCCCATGCCAACAAAGCGCTTTCCGTCCCTCTCGCCAGCCTAGTGACACACCGACCCTCTGCCCTCCCTGATCCACCCCCCCAACCCCCGCCTCATGCCCCCTCCCCCCACCCCGCCCCCATGTTATTTTAGACTTCTCTCTACCACTCAAACATTCCGCCTGACCTCTTCAAATCAGAAATATAGCTGCCCACATGCTTGTACGCTGTGTTTAAAGTTATTTAAATGAAAGAAAAATAATGTCTTTTCAAGAACCTGTAAAAATAAAGCGCTAATGTGCTTTTTTATATTTTTTGAAAAAAAAAATCTTTGCAGTGTTAGCAATATCCCTGTTGGATGTACACACACATAATGAAATAAATATACATTTTCATATCTCACTTCCTAAGCATACGAAAGCATGTGGTGCGATGTATAAAGTTTCGGCTAATTTGTCTTATTTCTCTAAGTATTTGACTAAGTACTTGATACCTAAATGTTAGATGGACATAAATCATGGCTGTGACTTCTGTCTGTGGCAATATTAATGAAATGTAGTAATTTTACACCACTCTATACAGCAGGGAGAAGGTAATGGCCGTGCGCACAGAAGCCCAGGGTTTGTCTTGTGGCAGGTGGTGATGTGTAAGGAAAGTGTTCAATATTAATAGTGTGTTTCTGGGCCTGAAGCATACAGTTTCACACAGTTAGGGCTCCCGCGCCCAACGCCTTACTTCACCTGTCATGACCACTTACGCAGTAGTTCACGAAGTGTACAATATCACTCATTCCAAGGAGAGATATTTGAACCCCCGACAAGCTGGCCCACAATGGACTTACATTTATCCCAATTTGACAGAATTAAGTCATCCAGTAACAAAATGCCTGTCTTGCGCTAGATATTTCCTGAGTAGAGCAATATTTCCTAATCTAGACTAAACGTAGTTGGACCGCAGTCTGTAGGACACTGAACTATGTAACTTTTAAAAAAGTAAATGACGTCTAATTGTACTATAATCATATAATGATGCTAATACTAACAAGGGCTTGATAGTCTCATGGTTTTCACAGTTGTTGGCAAAACACCAACAATCCAGATCTTTTTTTTATGAAGAAATGACTGTCAGGCTTTTTTACTCTTCCAAGGCAAACAGTAAGGTAGGCAGAATTTAGTGAAGCTAAATGCAGCGACATCAAAAGAGCTCCAATTGCACAGTAGTCCTGTGTGTGTCGTACGCAAGGGGCTTTTCCAGAGAAGGGCGGCTATCAGGGTTGTGTGTGTGTGTGTGTAGGTGAGTGGGGGGGTCTTGGAGCCAGAGCTGAGTCAAGGGGTCTCCTAATGAAGGTAGTGATTATGTATGGCGGCGGTTACCTGTAATCAGGAACGTCACTTTCCCCCTGGGCATGGCCAAGAGGCCCAGGGTGAACAAGGCCATGAATCACTCCTATTGCAGCCACACACACACACATACACACATACACACACACACACACACACACACACACTGTCTTTGTCTGGTTTTCCGTGTGTGTCCAACTGCGTGGGTATATGTGAGTATGTGAATGTGTGTGTTTTTGTGTGTATGTGTGTGTGTATGCCCATCCATCTGTCTGTAGCTGTGTCTGGGTTTCCATGTGCGCCTTTGTGTGTGAGTATGTGGTGGGCATGTCTGTCAGTGTTTACACCAGGGTCCGTTCACTGCACAAAGACTTTACCAGAGATATGTTGGTCAGCAAAAAACCTATTACCTGATTATTTTCCTTCATTATTGGCCTCCATTTTTCAACCTTAAATAAGGTTACTGAAATAAATAGAGTAATGCAATGTAATTACTGTTTCCTTGGAATCCAGAAGTTCTGTTGGCAAAGAATAATATTTACTTTATTTTTTAACGTTTAAATATGTGCTTGCCTCTTTTCTTAACTCTCCTCAGCTATTGGAAGTAGTGGCTTCAGCCCAAGACAAACTCACCAGTTCTCTTCGCAGATTTACCCTTCCAAGTAAGGCTTCTTTTTATTTTTCTTTCAAAAATAAGCAGCATCCAACTTCATTTGGGCCCTTAATTAGATCCTTCTGCCAGATCGGGATTTTTCAGCCATCTTTGTTTGCATTGATGTCTGCAGTTCGCCTCCCCCGAAATCTGTTGTAATTATTATCTTGCAAAAATTTCCTTAGCCATTTATTATTCTTTTGCAATGTATATCAGCTCCCCCGATGCCTATCTTGTTTTGGACAGCTTGGCCCAATATTTATGATTAAGTAGCAGAATCACAAAGAATTTGTCAGTGAGCTAACTTTACATTATGGTTTTGAGAAAAATATGTTCCCCTCTTTTCTCTTTCTCTTTTTCTCCCTCTCTCTCTCTCCATTCTGTTTCTCTCCAATAGCAGAGCGTATCCACACATTCTTCCAACCCCTTCATCCCAAAATATGGCCGCCTATGGCCAGACGCAGTACACCACAGGAATGCAGCAGGCCGCTGCCTATGCAGGCTACCCACAACCAGGGCAGCCTTACGGAATTCCAGCTTATGGTAACCACTCCAAGACAAGGAGATTCACTCCTGCTTCTCTCTCTCTCTCTCTCTCTCTCTCTCTCTCTCTCTCTCTCTCTTCCTTCTTCTTTGTGTGTGTCTTATTTCATCTGCTTCTGTGCATAATGAGTTTGGACTATGTTTGCCCCAAACAGTACAGCGACAGTATAAAAAAATGCAGTTTAAGAAGGAAGAAGAAGGAGGACAGCAGCAGTATTGAAGCTATGCTAACTAGAGAAAACTACTAGAGATAATTGGTTAAAAAAAAGAAATACTCTACTGTTTGTAGAGTGTCATCGGTGCTGATAGCATGTCAAAGGTAGCAGTTTTATTCGTTTTCTTCTACAGTACATGGGGGAGTGTAAACGAGGGTGGGTCCCATGGGAACATGGGCCTGTGTTTGTCCCCATCACCACAGAGTGAGATATGCTAACACTAGCTGCAGAACCCGTTATGTTTCCACTGTCCTCGGTGGAAAGCAAGAACTCTGCTGAGCTGCTGTTTTCTACCTGCGGCACGTGACTCGGCAAAACAAAACTTGCTTATTTTCTGCTAACCAGACAGATGTCAGAGATTATGGCAAAAAAAAAAAACGAACTTCCAAATGCTTTTTTCTGAAGAAAAGAAATCAGAAAAAAAACACCCGTGCAGCCATTGCAGAAACAGGAATGTAGGGGTAAGAAATTCGGGCTTTATTTTTCCTAAGGATTGAGAGTACTTGAAGTTCATGGAATGCATGCATAGGGCGGTCAGTGTTGTGTCAGGCCGGACAGTTTGAGAAAGGAGTTTTCACAATGCAAGCGTTTGTTTGAGTGCGAGCGAATCATAAACGAAAGTTGCTTGAAAAACTTGGGCCCGATTCAAACTAACCAAAAGCCAGCCTCTTTCTCACCCTGCGTATGAAATTCTTGGGAGTCTTGGCATTTACTGTAACTCAAAGGCTCACGCTCAATAACGTACACACAGACATACAGTACACACACACACACACACACAAACACACACACACACACACACACACACACACAGACACACTGACTTTTACTTTATACTACTTTATCACAGACACTTGCATACATACAAAGCATACATTAAAGTGTAGTGCATTATGTCATGGGGATTCATGGCAAAAAAAACCAGTTGAAGCTAGTAGATAATTTCTGGATGATTCAAAACTATCTCTTTCCCAGTATAGAGGTTCCCTTTTGTCTAAGCTTGAGTCATGGCCCTTTCCTTACTGAGTCAAAGCCTCAAAACACAAAAAGCATATTTGTTAGTTTGTTAGTTTGTGTGTTTCTTTCTCTCCCTCTCTCTCTCTCTCCGTCTCTCTCTCTCTTTCTTTCTTTTCTTTCTCTCTATCTTTGTCCTTCTGCTTGTAATATATATCCTTTATGTCTTTAATAAACAATGGGAGCAGCTGAGGCGAGAGCTGTGCATCATACAGATTTGGTGTCACTAACTGATTCAGGTCCGTTGTGGGCAGGCATCAAGACAGAGAGCGGCCTTTCACAGACGCAGTCACCAGGACAGACTGGCTTCCTGAGCTACAGCTCTGGCTTCTCCACACCACAGACGGGACAGGCGCCCTACAGCTACCAGATGCAAGGTCAGGGGACCTATGTGTGTGTGTGTGTGTGTGCATAATATGTAAAATATGTCTGTCTGATATGGTAAATGTGTGTGTCTCTGTGTGTGTGTGTGTGTGTGTGTGTGTATGTGTGTGTGTGTGTGCGCGCACGTGTGTGTGTGTGTGCGCGTGTGCGAGGTAGAGAGAGAGAGGCAGAAGAAGAAAAATACGGTGGCAAAACACAGGCCCAGGCCATTCTCCAGCTCGTTCAAAAGTGGAGACAATTAACTGCAGGCACAGACCAATTCATAACCTTCCCTCTGACATATGGTTGTGCTGAGCCACAGTTAAGGCACAGGCCTTTCTGGATTAGGCCTTCAGAGACATCACAGATGGGGGGTGGAGGGTTAGGGTAGAATGTGTGTGTGTGTGTGTGTGTGTGTGTGTGTGTGAGAGAGAGAGAGAGAGAGAGAGAGAGAGAGTCAAGGAGTGAAAAACACTGAAGGGTGCTGTTTTAGGGGAGGCTGTAGATTTGTACTTTTTTTTGTTTCATTTCATGGTTTGGCTCCGTCTCTGACCATGGGTGTTCGTTAGCGTGTTTGTTTAAGAGAAAACACCAGAGAAACTTGTGTCCTTGAGGCCTAGCAAATGGGAGTCGCAAATCCCTGCGCTGGCTGAAAACCCTGTCTTGGCTATCTGTCACACAGGGTTTTCGTTAAACAGCCTCGATTCTCTCTCTCTCTCTCTCTCTCTCTCTCTCTCTCTCTCTCTCTCTCTCTCTCTCCCTCTCTTTTTCTCTCACTCTCTTTCTCTGTCTGTTGCTCTGTGTGTCTCTGCAGTGGCTCAAGTGCATTTCCTCAGCCTTGTTTGGACATCTCAGCCTTCTAACCACTCAGCCTGCGTGCGTCGTTGTCTTCGCCTCTCTCCGGTGAAATAAAGTGTGACAGTCGAAACATCCCCACATGTTTCCGCGCGAGGCCACCAGAAAAGCTCTCTCTGGCAGACAGTGAATAACATGCGGTGGTGGATGATGAGTCTGGCTGATGGGGCAGTGTCTGCGGGGGGTGTTGGGGGGAGTTGCTGAGGTTCCACGCCTCTTAGCCAAACTATGTTGCTTCCATGGCATGTGTTGAAATGCCCTGACCGCGTCAAAGTGTTACTTCCTAAACTTCGTCTCACAACAACCCGACCGTCACACAGTTGGTAGTCAGGGCGCTGTCCAGCGACGGCACCCTTATCTCACACATCATCCTCTTCCTCCTCCTCCTCTTATTTCCCCTCATTTACTCTTGCAGACATGTTTGTGATTGACTGAAAGGTCACTCTCAAACAGATGCCCAGAGGGCCTTGGTCCGGTTCAGGCCAGGCGTCCGTGACATTGCTCTCACCCAGATGTATCGATTTGAGCCCGGTCAGTCTGGGAACGGAGGAAGAAACCTCCTCCAGGACAGGGTGGCTGCTTGGTCCAGCCACTCCTCACCCCCCGAGCTTCACCACCCGCCTTCATCATTTGATACTCCCTCCCGGTCCACGCCACTGCAGGGCGGCCAATCTGTTCCCAGCTGTCGAAGGGAATACAATTAGATTAATGTTTTTACACTTTCCTTTCATGTCCAATTGCAGTGGAAGCCTCTGCCATATTTTTGGCAGAAAAAGAGAAAAAAATAATATCAGTCTTTAATGTTGGAACAATAATAACAGCATTTACTGTTGTGACAATATTAACAGCTTTGAGAAAGCTTTTAGTACAGTAACAATGCCAGATTACTCGAGGTAATTGTGGCAAAACCAGATTAAGCATTCATTCAACATAATTGACTTAATTATGTAATGCTCCATATTTTCTTTACCATTATAGGCCAGTATAAAATATGTTCTCGAAGTTAAATATGTTCTGAATTCACCACAAAATATCTCCAGTAGTAAAATCTTTATTTTTACAATGAAAGACTGTATCGCTATAACTGTAATTACTTTTCCACAAGTTAAAAAATATAGCAAGCATGTCCTGGTGATTTCTCCTGGTCTGAACAGACGCTAATTGCGGGGGTAATTGAGTTCCCTTCAGTCTGCGGACTGCCTGGATGGTCTGGGCCATCCGTCTGCCTTTTTAAAAGAAGCCCATCTGGACTTGATAGCCTTCTCCCAGGAGAGGCATACAAACTTCTGCTACAAATATTGTGCACTGATGATAGACATAGCCCATGGCTAGGGAGCCTGATCAAGCAGAGCAAATGGACTCCCAATTGGTGAACCATAAGGCAGGCAGGCACCCCGCCCCCCCCCCCCCCCCCCCCCCCCCCGTCTGGGCCAGAGGGAGCTAACTGGAGCGGTTAGCCGGGCGGAGGAGGGTTGGGTGGTGGGGTGGAGGTTGGTGGGTTGAGAGAGAAGAGAAGTGTGGGGGGTGGTGGGGGTCGGAGGAGGGTGACTGAAAGGGTTGAGGGTTGAGTGCCCCTCGGGAAAGGCAAGGCTTCACCCAGCATGGGCTCATTCTTCAAGGGGGCTGACTGGTGGGGGTCTCACGTCAGGCTTTTCATGTGGGCCCTCTCTCTCTCTCTCTCCCTCCCAACCCCCCTGCCCCCCTTTCTCTCTCTATCTCTCTCTACCTCCCTCTCTCTCTCTTTCTCTCACTCACTCTCTCCCCCTCTCCCTGGGGTCAACAGCCATCCCACCAAGTGAGCGCTTTTATGACTTTTTGAACTGTGGATTTAGCTAATTTGTTGTTCAATGGGAGGCAGTACCGCCCCTCTATGTACTGAATAAAATGAGCAACTGGCAAACAAACAAAAAAAAAACGCTAATCAAGAAAAGAAGGAAAAGATTGAAAGGAAAAATGACAAAAATGGGAGCTGTTCACTCTTCACTCCTGCTACACTGTGTTAAAGGACTACTTAAAACAAACAACAGATACCTTTAATCAGGAGCTGTTCAGTTGTTAAAAACTGTTTCTGTGTGTACTCACACACGCACTCACACATTCACACACTCACACACGTACACTGAAGGCCTTGGCCTGAGAAGCTGCTTTGCGTTTGCTACGGTCTGGGGGGGCCACCCGCACTGGGAGTGATGATCGCAGGATGAAAGGCCTCTCACTCCGTTTGTTTCCGCGGACAAAGGTGTAATTGGGCACTCATTTAAGGCACAGTAAATTAATCTCTGGTGCGTTTTCATGCTGGGCTGGCTTTCCGATAACAGAGAGGGGAGAGGACCAAAGGCCCCACAGTACTCCCCTGAAGTCCTTTAGGGTGCCTTTTGAACCTCAGAGACGTGATCACTTAACCTGTCTACAAACTCCAGAGCTCAGAGGCGAAAGAACAAGGCAGATAGTATTGATCAGTGTTAATCCTGTGATTTGGGATTTTTTTTTTAAATGGAATGTTCAAAGCAACTTATGTGTGACACTGAGCATTCGTAATTAAAGCGTAACTTGTGTAATGATTTTTTTACTTTAAATTGACGGTAAACATGTCAGTTCGATGTTCGTTTCTGTCACATTTTCACACATGGTTGCTCGGATGTTATTGGCTTAAAGAGAGACTTTTGCCACGACTGAACCCATTCGGGGTGAGAAATGTAGAAAAGAAGTGGGGAGAGACTGTGGAGTCATTTTAATGGTTCACGGAGCACATGCCCCCAGGTGTCTGCTGGCCTGTAGAAGCCATGCTGTGTATATTATTGAGCCATTAGATGGTATCTCTATTAAGAGATTTAATTAGCCCCAGAGGTGATTTGTTTGAGTGGCTCAGGCCTCTGGAGGAGAACAGAGCACTGATGCATATTCATTGGGTAGGATGTGTGGAGAAGACACCCACTGTCACACAAACACAGAGGACCACCTACACCCTACCCCACTCCACCCTAAACACACACACACAAATACACACACCCTCCCCACCTTGCTGACACACCACACAACAGATCCTCTGTTTGTGTTATTGAAAAGCCAGGGATGCTTGAAAGATCAGACCTCCTCCCTCCCGTCTATCCCTTCCTCCCTCTCTTCCTCTCTCTCTATCATTCTCTTTCCCCTTCAGTAGTCCTGATTTCATCACTGATAGGAGAGGAAGATAAGGCTACTGTTTACCCCCACCTCCAACTCCACCCCTCATGCAAGGCCCACCTTCTCCTCTGAAAGGAGCTCTTTTCTCATTCACTAGAGGCCTCGTTGCTTTATGTTACCCATAGTGACCACCTGTAACACACACACACACACACACACACACACACACACACACACACACACA
>JAGFZM010000174.1:367645-387458 GCA_017657215.1 Limnothrissa miodon | reverse complement strand
GTGTGTGTGTGTGTGTGTGTGTGTGTGTGTGTGTGTGTGTGTGTGTAAAATCATAAGTGCCCACGCTGAGGAAAATTACACACACTCGTCCCACATATACATAAATCAGCATTTGGAATAATATTTGGGGCCACTCGCTGTTCCTTGAATTGCGAGTGAGTGTGTGTTTTGTGTGTGTGTGCATGTGCATATGACTGTGAGTGTGTGCGTATGCACGTGTGTAAATCATAAGTGTCTCTTTATTTAGAGAAACAGTATGTTGAGAGCTGGGCTGTATCATTTGCAAACAATTTAAGAGCCATTTGTCAAGAGACGATGGCCCAGGGCACTGCAGATGACAAATAAGTCCATCCTTAATTTGAAAAAAAGTCTAGGTTTTTTCTTGTCCTCCTTCCTAGTGATTTAAGATGATGTAATAATTCTCTCTTTCCCCCTTTCTCTCTCTATCACGCTTTCTCTCTTTCTCTCTCTCTCTCTCTCACTCTCTCTGTCACACACACACACACACACACACACTCATCTCTTTTTCTCTCATTCCTCAGGTCAAACTGTGTTAACATCCTAGTGACCACGACACAACTCATCCCAGCCCTGGCAAAGGTCCTCCTATACGGCCTGGGAATAGTGTTTCCAATTGAAAATATTTATAGCGCTACAAAAATAGGTAGGTTTTTCCAACGGCTTTCTACCTTTCCTTAATTACACTCCTACATATGTTCACACACACACACACACACACACACACACACACACACTTCTCCACGGTTACCTGTGTGCATGCTCTGTGGGCAAAGTGGAGGCGTGTGGTGGGCCTGTGAGCGCGTAGGCCTAATGCCTGTGATATTGCGCGTAAACAAGCGGCCAGCAGAAAGGAACAAGATTGGGCCAGGCCACAGAGGGGCGGGACACTCGAGAGGTTTGATGTCGGGTTCTAAGGAAAGAGGTCTAATCTGACGGGGATGATTTTTTTGGAGCTCCGCCTGAGTTGGGCCCCTCCACTCATATACATGCACACACACACACACACACACACACACACACATATGCATACACATACACACACATACCATCCCTCACAGTCATTCCACATGGACATTTCTTCATTGTTGTTTTTTTTTTTATTCCCTCTTTTTTGTCTGTTTGTTCTTCTCTCGTGCCCTCCCCCTTTCGAAGCGTTCAAAACGTTAAATAAACACCAAACTCCAGTCCTGGGCTATTTTAAAGCAGCATGGCGGCTAGCTGTAGACATCTCCCCTGCTCGCCAAGCCTAATGCCCATCCTCCAACGGTGTTAGCATGTGAGCCTGATTTAGCTTGTTAAACTCCATTTGTCCCAGGACCTGGGGAGAGAGGGCCACACTTAATGCTTTTCAGCCCTTGTCTCCATCTGGGCATTGATCTTATCGAGTCCCCCTAGCCAAGCCTAAGTGTTTACACTGTGTAATTTTGTGTAACTTATTGCATATTTAAAGTGTGTTCGCCTCTCAAAAGAGCCAGGTTTTTGGATGCACGCCCCGCGTCCAGCCTTGACTACCCCCGTGATAAAGCTGTAGACTGAGCCATTTGGAAAGAAAAAACAGAGAAAGGGGGAGAAAATGACAGTGTGCAGGCCTAATAGATGCCAAATTGGCAATATCTCCTGAGATCTGTTTTGTTTTATCGTAATACACACAAAGTGCACACTGACAAGAAAAGATTTGGACAGACCACTGCCAGTTCTGTCTCCCTTTTATGAAATTTGTTGTTAATTAATTCCGTCTGTGTGGGAATTTGATTCCGTGGCGTGCAAGGTAAACACCCCTGTCCGTGTGCCCGTCTTGTCACATGTCCATCCCACCTGTCAAAAGTGTTGATGTGGGTGACTGTGAAGTGTGCTGCAGTCCAACTGCAGTCCAGACATTCATGACCTGTCCAGTGGTGACCTCACTCTTTCTTTCCCTCTCTCTCACTCACTTGCTCCTGTGCCTCCTAGGGAAGGAGAGCTGCTTCGAGAGGGTCATGCAGAGGTTCGGCAGGAAAGTTGTTTACATCGTCGTGGGAGACGGAGTGGAAGAGGAACAAGGCTCCAAGAAGGTAAGAAGAGAGGAGAAAAAAAGAAGCACAAAGACCAGTTGAACTCCCGCGACTCAAATGAAAAGAGTGGGAACTTTCTCCCTCTCTCTACCTTCCTTCATTCCTTCTTTCTCCTCTCTCTCTCTCTCTCTCTGATTCTCTCTCTCATTCTCTTCAGTGTGCACCCACACTTTCATCCTTTAAGCGAAATTGGCTAAATAACAAGAACAACAAGAAAGGAGGGAGAAAATGACAAGGAGGAAAAGAAAGAGAGAGAAAAGCTTGACAATGTAATCAGCTCCTTTCTGCTCACAGCTTTCACAGCTTTCCAGAGGAGGCGTGAGGATGACATAATTATAGATTGCTGCCCAGGGCCCATGAACAGTGTGTGTGTGTGTGTGTGTGTGTGTTTGTGTGTGTTTGCGTGAATGTGTGTGTGTGTGTGTGTGTGTGTGTTTGTGTATGTGTGTGTAACTCTAGACAGGTCTTCTCAGGCATGTTTAGGGGAAGAACCGAACCTCACAAACAGAACATGTTGTTGTTTAAGAAGCTTAAATCATTGTTGACAAAATTAAGCTATTTACCGCTATGACAAGTTAGGCTAGGAGTGGAAAATGGGTAAGCTTGACTGGCAATGCCTTTTAATGTGCTGGCAAACACGGATAAATATGGACTTGTAGGTGCACCAGTGAAGGGTTATCCTCCACTCTCCCCCCTGCTAAAGCTAGTTGAGAGAGCGAGAGAGAGATTTGGGTTACCTCCAAAACCCTCCAGGCTATTGACGGCAGTTGTGTGCACTGCACCTGTGCCAAGATTTTAATGTAAACTTTAATGGTCCGTGCATAATCCAAAGGCACTGCCAGAGATTCGCGAAGCAGTTAATCACCAAGCGCCTTGCTCGCACACAGTGGGGTTTGCCCCCGAGAGCTGAAGATCACACCCCACGCATAATCAGTTCAACCAGAGATGTTGGATTAATGTCCTCTGTCTGTGTAGTAAATGAGAGTCTGATATTGTGTTGTCACATTATCCTGCCAGTGCCTTAGGTTGCTTGAAATTATATCAAAACTACTCAGAGTAAGGATTTTCTGCGAAGAAGCTAATTTTACTTGTGAGATGTTTACAGTTGGCTATACAAGATGTTGATTATGGATAGTTCACATGAACAAAACACTCGGGTCACACAAGGTACTACTGAACGACTACACCACATTTTAGAATGTAGTCTATAGCTTGGTTATGGTTGAGCAAATACAGTTTCAGAGCTAGTTACTAAACGGAAAGCAGAATTAAAGCACTTTTGCTACATTCAGTGAGTCAATGAGAGTCATTTAAGGAGTTCTTTCTAGTTCTGGAGGGTTAAGCACATCATCCAGGGCCCGTGTCCCTATCTGACAGTGCGTGTACTCAGTGAATGAGGGCAGTTGCCAGAGAGGAGTCGTGGCTTGCATAGGCGCTTGGTGCCGCTCCGCGTCGGGGCAGCTAAAAAGCGGCACGCGGCCCAGAGAGCACAGCCATGCAGGTGAGCTGCATATCTCAGGTGATGCTGGGTGGAACGACACAAGCACTGAGCTGACCTTCCCTGTCTCTGTTTTTTCTTTCACTCCATCTCTCTCTCTCTCTCTCTCTCTCTCTCTGTCTGTCTCACTCGCGCAAATACACATACTTACTCCATCTCCTTAATCCCCTCCCCCCAACCCTGTCTCCCAAAGAAGAGTCCCCTCAAGTTAATAACTCAAAAAAGAAGAGAACAGAGAAAGAGGGAGAGAGAGAGAGAGAGAGAGAGAGAGAGAGAGAGAGGATCGAGGGGCACGATAGTATCTCAGCAGCTTTTAAACTTAAAAGCAAAGACGATTTACAAAACAAAGAGAAAAGAGCCTTTTTAAGGGTCAGTGCAAGCTTCCCTAAGCGGAACACATGCCGGCGAGAGCCTATACCTTTGATAAGGCCCCGGTAATGGGGCTCCTCCGCCAGGCTGAGGACGCTGCTTGACAGCCCCCTTTCATTCAGTCAGACTCATGTTTCTCCAGGCTTCTCTCCCAGAAACAATGCCTCATTCGCAGGGTTGTTGCAAGCAGTGTGTGTGTACGCATGTGTGTATGTGTGAGAGAGAGTAAGTGTAGATGGGGAGGGGGACAGCACCCTGTGTATTTGCAGAGGATTTGCCAGATGAAGTTTAAGGATGTTGTCAAGATAGCATTGGCAAACATATAAGCCCCTTGCCCTTATATGAAATCCTAATGTCTTGCCTATGGACTCAAGGCACACTGTAGTTACTTCTACTGGACACTAAGCATGATATATGTTAGGTTTAGGATCCCAAGTAAGCTATTCTGTACACAACATAGCTATTTTAAATGTACTGATTTGGCAGTGTCATGACTAAATGTGATATTTTGGTATTTGATCTGATCCAGTATACAGTAGTAGTCTTATTAACACTAGAGGAAGATTTCCATACCGTATTCACATGAAAGCCCAAGGCTTTGTAGGTGTCAGACAGCACTGCATGTGTATATCGCTTCAGTTATGAGGGAAATAGAGAAATAAACACTTTTAATTAAAACTCATAAATGTATGTGTGTCAGAGTGTCAGTTTAGTGTCCATCCGTTTCTGCGTGTGTGCTGGTGAGCGAGAAAGACTGATTGTGTGTGTGTGTGTGTGTGTGTGAGAGAGAGAGAGGGAGAGAGTGTTGTTTAGTCTGGCAGTGAGGGCCTGTGCTGGCCCTAGAGAGACGCAGCACCCCCTAAGCCTCCTGTGGTGTTATGTGCTGTTAAGAATGTGAGGCCATTCACATGGGTGTGAGTGTTTTTCCAGGTGAAGGGCTCACAGTGTGTGTGTGTGTGTGTGTGTGTGTGTGTGTGTGTGTATGTGTGTGTACTCTCTTCCCTACTCTGGTCCTCTTCTCTCTGTTTGCAATTTTTCTTCCTAGTTCCCTCTTCTCCCTCTGTCTTAAAACTTGTGCCGCTCTTTTCTCACGTACTTGGTTGACCTTCACTTCATCACCTCTTCATCTCTTTTCAATGTTTCTTGTTATATTCTTTCAATGTCTTTTCTGTCATCCCACTTAGACATTTTTATTTCTGTCTTTCTCTCTGTCTCTCTCTCTCTCTCTCTCTCTCTCTCTCTCTCTCGCTCTCTCTCTCTGTCTTCTTCTCTCTCTCTCTCTCGGTTTCTCTCTTTCTTTAACTCTGTCGCTCTGTCTCATGTTGGAGCGCAGTCCCACTTGAAATGCTCCATATGGAGGATTGGTACTGTAATCAATGAATCAGAAGTAGTATAAACAGTCCTGGAGTTAATGAAATGTCCAGATCAATTTGTCTACATATATTTGAGGCTTTAGATATATGTTATATATTTAGATTAAGGTGTTTAAATGCCACACTAACCCCCTTCTCTGTCTGTGTGTGTGTGTGTGTGTGTCTGCAGCACAACATGCCCTTCTGGCGTATCTCCAGTCACTCAGACCTGATGGCCCTGCACCACGCGCTGGACCTGGAATACTTGTAGCACCGCGGCACCCCGCCGGGTTCGGATCAGAGCCGATCGGACCTGACAGGCCCGCCACACCGGACAGCCACAGCCTCACACCTGCGTCTACTGCGACCTTTGCCCTTCTGAACTACATCTCACTCACGAACTACACCCCTTCAACAAGCGTTCACACACGCACACAGAGACAAACACACACACACACACACACACACACACCTTTCTTCGGTCGACCGTCGCATCAGAGGAGAGGGATGGGAAGGTTCTCTTGGCTCTGGTGCCCCCGGTCTCTGCGTTCCTAGAGATGGAACATGACTGACAAAAATGAAGAGAGCGAAGAAAGTAAAAAAAAAAAGAAAGGAGGGATGGGGGCATTGAAAAAGAGCCTTTCCTGAGTGACAAGGTGGATGTGTTGACATATGGCCACGCTTCGTCTTAACCCCGGACCTCTTTTGCGTATCGCCGGAGAGTAAATTTATGGCACTGCAGCTGCTGGTGCCTGCTTTACTGTGAATTGGCTTCTCTCTTTCTCTCTTTCTTTCTCCTTCTCTTTCTAAACTCATATCACTCTCTCACACTCTCTCCCTCACTCCTGAAGTAGGAAAAAAAGAGAGAAAAAGCCATCAAAATGTTTTATGGCCCCTGTCTGTGCCGGGGCTCAGCAAGGGTTCACACCTGTGTAGAAATCAGAGCTACCGATGGATGCCTCGGAACTCAGCCAGACTGATCCTCTCCTCCGACACCACAGCCACAAGCCCTGCCGCCGTCGCACGGTTTAATCCTCAACCCTGAGTCTTCCTTCTTCACCTCTCTCTCTCGCTTTCTTTTCTCTCTCTCTCTCTCTTCTCTGCCTCTCTTTCTCTATGATGCTACACAGACTGACATAAGGCTCCAGTTGCTCAGTCGGCCGGCCGGCCCGTTTTCGCCCCACCGCCGCACGGCCAGCATTGACCCTGGGTGTCCTGCGCTTCGTTATTTATGAGAGCCTCGCGAGTGAGTGAGTGAGTGAGTGAGTGGTGTTTTTAGTCCCACAAAGGCACCTCTGTGAAAGACTCGTGCCTTTCGGCGTCAACTAAGTACTTTTGAAATTCCACCTCACTGAGAAGTCTATGGAGGAAGAAACGAAAAGAGGATTTTCTAGTAATTTAAGAATAAAAAACTTTATTTACATTGCTGAGATAATCATGTACAGAAGAAATCTTTTTTTTTTTTTTGGTGTGTGTACATTTGTAATCACTGGACTATTCCTTCCTATATTCATTTAGGTACATGCTGTTGAAAGGTGACAATGCTTTTTTCATTGAAGTACAAAAAATAACAGCACACTGGCACTTTCGCTTGTGCGGGGGCCTCTAAGTGTTGATGTGTTCAAGGGTTTTTGTTCATTAAAACAAATATTGTAGATAAAAGGGATTTTTGTGATAACTTGTTCTGTCAAGACCAAAAGCATGGATGTCAAGTGTCAATAATTTCAATTTCATTCGTTTTTGTTTTGTTTCCCTTCGGTGCCGTTCTCTCTCTATCTCCCCCTCAGTTTCTCCCTGCCTCTCTCCTTTCTCTTGCTGTCAGAGGAAAAGGCCTTGTTTTTCTCTCTCACTCTTTCTCTCTCCTTCTCTGAGACGAGGACAATGCGGGCTCGGCTCTGACACTCGAGCCCTTTTTCAGTCACCCTCTCATGCGGGGTGTGCCTCCACTGTAAGTGTGAGAGCAAGACGCTTCTGTACCACGACGCAGGAAGTCAGCGTTAACATTGTAGCAGTAGCATATAGCTTCAAAACTCTGTGATGAGTTATGAGCTAATAAACAAACTTAAAACGATGGACGCAAAGCTAGACTTCATGACGGGTTTGGTGGCTGGCTGTGAGCGTCTCTGTCATACTCACAGTAAACCCGCCACACCAACACATACCCCCAAATGTTCTGCCTGGATCGCGGGTTAACTTGGGTTAATCTCCAGCCTCCCCTATGGACTTTAAACCTTACATTAGATTTGACTATCTTTTATACTGGCGCTAAAAAAAACAAGAACTCTTGTACAGCAAGTGTAATTTTGTATGAAGTAGTCTTTTTATTTTTAATTTTTTTTGAAAAGGTTAAAAAATGTGTTTCTGTGTCCACATTGAATCGCTGTAGTTAAAATTCATTGGAATTCATTATGCCTATCGATAGTGCTTATGTTACTGTGGACTAGGGAATTGAAGGAGGAAAAATCTATTCAGTATACAGTCTTGGGTTTTAACAAAGCCACTACTCCACACAATGAAAAAAGAGATCAGAGAGGGGAAAAAAAGTATGAACGGGTTGAGGACGTACATGTGCTATCGACTGTGAATTTCCTCAGCAGGAACCAACGCGATCTGTTTCTAATTCTCCCTTTCCCCTCACACGCTCACTGTTGCTGGGCTCTCCCAGGTGAGAGACTCCCTCCCTCCCCCTCTCTTTCTCCCTCCCTCCCTCTTACTCTCTCTCTCTCTCTCTCTTAGGAACCTTTATCTCAGCACATTTACAATTTCACTCCTCTATAAGAAAACTTTCCCCCTTTCTCTGTTTCTTTCCTTCTTTCACTCTCTCTTTCATTTTTCCCCTGTTCACGGGGACTACATATTGCTGCTAGGTCAAGGTATCAGTAACAGTAGGCCTGAAAATGTTTTATAGATTTACACAGCAAGTTTTTTTTATTATTTCAATGTTGCAATCATAATGCAAACTGGAAATAATTTACATTACATGGGCCTCATTGGGGAAACACAAAGGTTTGTTGTGTCTGCAAAAAATAAGATGTGTACAGATGTTTTTGACATTATTATTTGATTTGTGTTTAAATTAATAAAAATTGATTTGTGAACTGTTACACATACATTTCCCTCGTTGGAGTGATTGAAATGGTGCCTTTGACAATCTTCCCTGCTGAGCTGAAGATTCATAGAGTGCCGTGTGTCTGTTTCTCATTGAAAGCATAGGGAACTGTGTTTACATGCGTGAACTGTGGAACCAAAGGCCACATCTCTCTCTCTCTCTCTTTGCCTTTCTCTCTCTGTCTTTCCGGCTCTTTCTCATACCCCTCTCTCACTCTTTCCCTCTCTTTTTCACTCTGACTTCTTTTAAAAATCGAAAAAAAAGCTTCTCTGTCATTGCAACTATAAGCAAATGTTTACATGCGATAAGTGCTTGCTTGTTATCTGATTTCTGTAATTTATTGAAATTTATCTGCATCAACTTTTATAAGCTATTGTTCTTGATGTTCTTGATTAAGTGCTTGTATCACTTGTAGGCCTGTAGGATTTCTGTCTTTTCTTTTTTTTTCTGCTCAAGGCTTCTTTTCTGTTTTGAAGTTGTCTTTGCCGTCCTAATATATCCTTCCTCTTCCCCTGGTCACGCTTGTGTGTTTTTACACTTGAGAGATGTTTGTGTGTTAAGCCTCTTCATGGTTTCCTCTGCCTCTCTCTCTGCTGAAGGATTGAATTTTTGGATTTGGAAAGGGTGTAAATGCAAAACTTTCCTTTTTTATCTCTCTTTTGGAGAAAAAAGTCTTCAGCCCCTTAGCAGACAGTGAGAGTGAGGAAAGCCACAGCTTTTGTCTTTAGCTCTTGATTTCTTAGTTGAATTTGCTTGCAAAGCAATAAATCGCAATTTCAGTACAGTAGATGGTCCGACAACTAGTCTAAATGGTCCGTCTGATGTAAAAGAATTTAGTGTGAAGACACATGTACCTACACACACACACACACACACACACATACACACTTAGACACAAAAGTCTAGCACACACACACACACACACACACATGTATTATGTATGTATTTGTCGGCAAAACAGACTTTTGAAAATGAAACTTGAAACTGAGGTCCTTAATAATAAGGTGAGATCCAGCATCCAATCATGAATGAATAGTTATGCTTTCGTCTCCTTTGCATAAGTCATGGACCTCTATGAAGCAAGTCTCAACTCACCACTCTTAGTTTAACTGCTTTGTAAAACTGAGGACCAACCCCAGAAGGAACAATCTTACTGGTACTGACAGCATGGCTGAGGAGCAAATTGGACACGTTGTATTGTTCTTGGGGACCATGAGAACGCAACGCTCCGCTAATTGAGAGTCCTCTTTATGGTTTGGCCAAGCTTTTAGAAAAACAGTGATGCTTGCCTAATGCCTTGGACCGAGGCACGCTACACATTTCTTAAACATCAGCTCCCCCTCTCCACTACCACCGCCACCACCATCACCACCACCCCTCCTTTTACCGTGGGGAGTTGAGTTAGTTTAAATAACACATGAAAAATATTTATGAGGTTGACTTTATGAGGTGGTCAAAGCAAAGACAGTCAGGCATGTAACGTTAGCCCAGACGAGAGGAGGAGAGGCCTTTCTCCTTTGAACCACATAGGAGAATTAAACACGCATGGAATTTTATTTAGGCCCGGCGTTGTTTAATATCGAAATCAATTATGTTTTCAGCTGGCGTCGTCTGAGCGATTGGCCAGAGAAGGCACCCATCAGCCAGGCTCCTTCCTCTCCGCCACACCAAGCCAGGCGAGATTGGGCCCTTGTCCCAGGAATGTAACAATACAGTGACCTTATAATGTTCTTCTCCCACTTCCCCGACAGCTGAGAGACAAAATACAGTCTAAGGCCTTGACCCTAGGGAGTATGTGTGCGAGTGTGTGTCTGCTCGAGTCTTGGGGGGGTAGGCTGGAAAATTGTGTATGTGTGTCTGTGTATGTATTTGAGTCTGGGGGCGGAGTGGGGGGTTAAGTCTGTGTGTGTGTGTGTGTGTGTGTGTGTGAGCCTCTGGCCTCTCTGACAGGATTTTGTTCTTCCTTTGATATATTTCCCATCACACCCCCACAATGAAAGCAACGGCAGTCAGATGGCATGCGTGTGTGTCTCAGTTGTTTAAGGTTCTGGGGGCGGCACTTTTACATTTTAGAAAAGAGAGACACAGACAGACTCCCAGACAAGAAAAAAAAACATCCAGTGAGCTGAGTTGCATGGCCATATTGAAACGAATGGATGCCTTCTGTTTTGGCAAGTACTAGGCAGGGCAAGCCCCTCGCCGGCCTCTGGACCCTCTCGCTCCTCCGTCGCCCCGCTGAGTGCCTCCGTATTCCGCGCCTCAAGCTGCCACCGACCCGCCAGGGCCGATTTACGATGACAATGTGATTCTGTTCCTGTCTCATCACTCCTCGCCTCCCATAACATCTCTAAAAATAAAGACCTTTTGCCCTCCGCACAAACACATCCCCCAACCTCACCCCCCTCATATGGACAACCCATTCATTCCAAAGTCCTCAGCAAAAAGACCCCCACCACCGTCACCACCACCCCAACCTCCTCCACCCCCACCCACTCCCACTCATAAAAGAGCTAGGCAATAACAAACAACACCATTGGTGATTTACTGCCATTGGCCAGACAGCCATTTCATGGGGATTTACATGCTGTGGGCCCTCACAGTTAGAAAGTATCACAATTGAACTAATATTGTATTACAGACGTATCAGACACTTAAAACACCCGATCTGCCCGAGCTGCTGCACAGCCTGAGGTGGGATGTGGTGGTGGGGGGGTTGGAAGGGGTGTGGTGTGTGTGTGTGTGAGGGGTGTGTGTGTGTGTGTGTGTGTGTGTGAGGGGGGGGGGGCTATTAATAGGAGAGCATGTTCCCCTAGATGCAGTAGCTAATGTACCTCAAGCTGAGCGGAGGGACTTAGCTTCAAAAACAGTCTGTCTGCATTCGGGTACAGGTCAGAGAGGGACTGAGAGAGTTAATGAGAGAGAGATAGAAAAAGAGAATGAAAGGAAGGGAAAGAGGGAATGAGACAGGGAGAAGAAGGGAGGAGAGTAATGGAAATGAAGGGAATAGACAAGAACAAGAAAAAAAAGAGCAAAAAGGCAGAAATGGCAGTATATAAAACAGACCTAGTGCATGAGAGAAGGAGTGAGAGTGTGTGTGAGTGTGAAAGAGAGGAAAAGAAAGAGAGAGTGCATGTTGCGAATGAGCGCTATAGTCCATAAAAATGGACCCATGCCATGCCTTTCCACTGCAAGCCCAGAGCCCTGAGCGCCCAGCCTGCTGCTTGCTGGCGTCCAACAGTAACAGTAATGAAAGCACATAAGTCAGCGCCACACCGTGCAGCCTGTCACTTTACTGCCACTGGCTCTAATAATGTTGTTTGGCTTTGAAGGAGCGTGAAGCACATTGGAAGTGATTCGTGGACGCAGTTTTGGATGGTTGGCATTTCGTGTTGCTTTTTTTTTGGGGGGGGGGGGGGGTGGGTGTTTTGGTTTGTTTTTTATGAGCTCTCTGGCCAGCCTGTGCACTTTGCTCACCCGCCATGCAGACGGGGTGACACGCTGGCACACAGGTGGGCATGAGGACACACACAAACACAGAAACACATACAGACTGGGCATACACCCTAATACACACCAGCAGACCACTCTATTCTGCACAAACTCACATTCAGTACATATGTCCAAAGACACAGATCAGTACAAATATACATGCACTTACACACAGAGACACAGGCACACACACACAGAGAGGGACATGCATACACACACACACACACACACACAGACACACACACACACACAGTCCCCAGTTCTAAACTGGGTCCATTGTTTACTGTTTGTTTACTTGTCTGTGTTACTGGGATTCCGTACAGGAATGGGGAGAGAGGTCAGGAAATGGAGGTGGAGGAGGTGGAGGAGAAGGGGTGTGTAGCTTGTTATAGGAGGAGGCTGGTGGTGTTGGAGGGAGGTGGGTGGTTGTTGGATCTCAACACTTGAGGACCCTTTCAGGTTATATGGGGGTGTTTTCAAGCAGAAGACAACTATGCAGCAAGTTTCCATCACTAACTTCAACACCATGTTCCCTGCCTGAAGGCATGGAGTTGACAGCAACCGTCCCCCTGTGCCCCAAACACACACACACACACACACACACACACAAACACAAGCTAACCCGCAGGGGCCCCTGGAAGCCCACCTTAATGGAGCTGTAGGGCTGGCTGCTGCCATCCGGGGTGGGGAGTTGTGGTGGGGGGCTTGAGGGATAGGTCATGGGAGGTTTAACACGGATGCTAAGATGCCAGAGAAACAAATGGCGGCGCGGCCTCTTCGCTGTGGAGCTGAGGCCTTGACTCAGCCCCATTAGTTTTGCTCATTGGGTGGGAGTCACGCACGCTTCAGCAGACGCAGGCCTGCCCGCGGCTCAGGAGAAGCACATTCCAGGCCCACTCCCACTCCCGGCCTCTTACCTCTCTGTTTCAGCTATCCCTTATTGGCGAGTAGCACTTTTTCACGACACGCAACGGAAGGAAAGTGAAGGTGGTGTGTGCGCGTTTCTGTGTGTGTGTGTGTGTGTTTTATGAGCGCCAGTGTTCCCAGGGACCTGAACCGTGCCCTTGGTGTTCTCTGTGCTAAGCCCTACCAATTTAGGTTCAAGGGCTAATTCTTGCTCTTGCTCCATGGAAAAAGTTCCCGTTTTCGACTCGTATTCCCAAATCATTCCCATTCATCCCCCATCCATTCCGGGGGAATCGGGCAAAATTTTTCTTTATTTTTTTTCTCTTCTCTCTCCCTCCAACGATCCGTCATAGAAATGCATACAGACAGCAAGACAAGCCCTCTACTTGACTCAGTCAAGTGCTTCCCTGCATTCATTAAGTCATCTGAACATGCTTACATGTAAACACTGACCGCTATCGTGCCAGCGATGCTCTACTTCTCTCTCGTCTCTTTTTTTTTTCTAACTGCAGGAACAACGCAATCCAGAGTCAATGGGGCCTGTCATTACGTCTTCAGCCCCCGGCAGGGAGGGGGTTGGGTGATGGTTGGGGTTGGGTGATGGTTAGGGTGGGAGGTGGGGGTTATAATGAGGAGCAGGATTTTTAAGGTGGGGTTGGGAGGAGGTGTTTGGGGGTTGTGTGTTTGTGAGTGTGGGTCGGTGTGGGTCGGTGAATCTGCGGGTGTTCAGTTCTGTCTCTGTACGGAGTGTATAGTGAGTGTGTTTGTGTGAGTGTGTCCATATAGTATTTATGTGTGTAGATATGTAGTGTGTGTTTGAGTGTGCGTGTGTGTGTGTGTGTGTGTGTGTAAAGGTTGAGGGGGATAGGGGTTAGTGTTCCCGTTTCACCGCCCAACAACCTCCACCTGCGCCTGTGGTCAAACTGCAGCGTCAGTAATATTTTGCGAGCCCACCAAGCAGTGAGTGGCAGTGAGTTATACGACCGGCTGAGGGCTCGTTTGGCCGCGGGTGAGCCTGTGACTCCGGCTTTCCCCCCTGCTCTCAGATGTGAGCCCCAGCATCCCGTGGGACTTAATTTGGCCCACGCCGGCTCCCTCGGACCTCCCTGGCTGGTGTTAATTGGTCCGACTTTCTCCCGTTATGGGCTCGGCCCACGTCCAAGCTCCCTCTCCGCTGGCGAGGGTTTGAACCTCTCAGCGAGTTTAATAAACTTTATGTCGTCCGGTTAATAAAACAGCATTGTGTCCCGCCATGGCTTGTTTTGCCTCGATAAGTCATGGGATTTTCTTTTTCTTCTTGCTTTCTCTTTGTGGAGCTCCCCCTCTGTGAGTTGCAGAAGAACAGTGGGCCGTACCGTCTACTCTGCACTGTTTGCCTTCAAAACGCAGACAACTTTTTTTTCCTTCCTCTTGTTACACTTTCTTTTCCGCGATAACGTTTGTCCATTTTTTTGAACCCGACGCTTGGTTTTTGAATTCAGCTCGTAAAACTACACTGAATCAACACACACTCTGTGCTAAAGAGAAACGACCCCCTCTTTTTAACGGGATCTTGCGGATCCAAGGCTGATCCAGGCGAGGCGTTCCCGTGGTGACTGACGTGGGAAAGTCGAGCGAGGAGAACTTCCCCTGACAGGCAGATGAAAAGACCTTCCCATCATCCCCGGCTACATCTGAAGCGGCGTGCACTTAGAGGACATGTTGATGATATGTCTTCCCATGCACACACCATCGGCCTGGCTCCAACACACCTGCCCCCCCCCCCCCCACACACACACACACACGCACGCACTCATTCACAGACGTACACACACACAAACATACATTACCTCAGGCCCCAGTCACGCTGTCAGATCCTGGAGTCGACGGTTTATTTTCTTAAGTATTATCTATGCTCTTCCGCATCACATTCACACACACACACACACACACTCCCTCTTTCCCTCCTCTCTCTCTCTCTCTCTCTCTCTCTCTCTCTCTCTTTCTGCAGCAGAAAGGCCTGCTGCTCTGGGCAGGAATGTTAATGTTCCGTTCCAGTTGGCTGAGGCGATTGGTGCACTCTGGTTCCTTGTTGCAGGCCACGAGGAGCCTTTTTGGACAGGCAGAAATATTGCATGTCTAAGGTGACTCGCCGGTTCCGCGCAATGGGGGTGGGTGGGGTGGATGTGGGGGTGCGGGTGTTGGGTGGATTCAGGGGTGGTGGTGTAGATGAGGGGCTGGTGGTTGGGGCCAGGGGTGGGGGTGGTGGTGTAAAGGATTATAGGGGGTTTAACTGGCGGATGAGGGAAGGGAAAGTGGTAAGTGACATTTCTGGTCTGGGAATATGGCAATCAGCAGTGTGGAGCGAGGCCAAGTTTTCAGACAGAGAGAGAGGAGAGGGACATAGAGAGAAGGAGAGAGAGGGGGAGAGAGAGAGAGAGAGAGAGACCTGAAAATGTTAAAAGGGACTCAGGCAAGAGTAAACAAACGCTGCACGACTGTGGGGTTGGAGTGGTGATGTGTGTGTGTGTGTGTGTGTGAGTGTGTGTGTGTGTGTGTGTGTGTGTGTGCACGCGCATGTTTGTGTGTGATAGACAGGGCTCACTGTATGTGTGTATGGTATGCATGTGTGTGTCTGTGTCTGTGGTGTGTGTGTGTGTATTTGAGTGTGAGTGTGTGTGAGTATTGTGAGGCAGTGCAGGTACACAAAGCCTCCCTTCAAGGAGGCCGGAGGAGAGCGGAGGAGAGCGGCCAGATGAAACGCGCCCACTGATGGCTAACAGATCTGTCCCTCTGGACACCCCCACCCCATCTCCCCCCCAAAACCCCTGCACTGCCTCACAATACTCACACACACTCACACTCAAATACACACACACACACACCACAGACACACCTCCGCCCACTTCTCTGGCCAGTTTCCTTTCTCTGTACCCCTCCCTGTTACCCTCTCCTACCCCTGTACCCCTATGCCCCCCGCCAACCCCCCCCCCACCCACACACACAAACACACACACACCGCACATGTCTCTATGGCTTTCAACCACATACGGCTCTCTGGAGTGGCAGCCAGGCCGTGTCCCCTCCACATTTCTCCCGTGGGAGGCTCAGCTCCAGTTCCACAGGAAAGAAAACACAGAGGCGGGGGGCCTGTGTGTGACTCTGTGTGCTTGTGTGTGTGTGTGTGTGTGTTTGTATGCCTGCATGTGTGTGTGTGTGTGTGTGTGTGTGTGTTGGGAGGGTGGGGGTTTTAGAGTCACAGCCAGGTCAGGGGGGCACCATGAGGGACGAGGGGACATGGTGACCGAGGGCTTTCTCTCTCCCTTCCTCCTTCCCTCCCTCCATGGATATGGCCTCATGGCCTAGTTTGATAATTTGCTGTGTTGTGCTATGCTATGTTATGCTATGTTATGCTGTGCTGTGCTGTGCTGTGGTATGGTATGGTACGCTATGCTGTGCTGTGCTGTGTTGTGTTTTGCTCTGTTGCGCTGTCCTGTGCTGTTCTCTGCTCTGCTGCTATTTAATAATTCATGCCGCTGATTAGCAGCAAGTCTGACTCACCCGCTTCCTTCTCCTGTTGCTCCCAGACCCCACACTCACATTATTATTCAATGCAGGCAGTCATCAGCACACACACGTACCTGCTGCTCCTCACAGGGATTATTATGGGCTGGGCATATCTTCTGTGCTTCTGTCTCTCACTATTTCACACAGATGTTTTTTTTTGTTGTTGTTGTTCAAACTTAATACAACCTGGTTAGGTTTGTAATAAAGTATAGTTTATTATATGAGCGTGTTTGTGTGTGTGTGTGTGTGTGTATGTGTGCGTGTGTGTGAAGCTCAACAGAGGCCACTAAGTAAATTGAGGGGAGCATCCCTCGCCCTTGATGAATAATTCATGCCTGGGCACCAGGCAGTCAGTAAGCTGTCACCTGAAAGCATCACGCCGACATCACTCTGCTAATTAATTCTGTGATTCTGTGCCGACCGCAAAACAAAAGACGGCACAAAAGTGTTGCCAACTCCCCGAGTCGTGCGAATGAGCCTTCCAAGAGAACGAGGGGGAAAGTACGGTTGAGCTCACCACAGAAAGTCGTACAGCAGTGGTTATCATGCGCTTGGGGATGTGTGTGTGTGCGTGCAGTTGTGTGTGTGTGTGTGTGTGTGTTGGGGGGGGGGGGGGGGTTAAAGGGGTCGAGTGGGAGTCGGGAGATGAGATGAGTTCTGAGGGAAGTCGGCTTCTCAGCGAGCGAAGCTTTTTGGCAGGCGCGTGAGTGTACTTGTAATTTGTATAAATGTGGTTTCTCGAGCAGTCACGGACTATTATCTCTGTGTACATGTACATGTTTCTTCCTCGGGACTTGGACTAATTACTCCCAAAGCTCACAAGGTGTCAAGCGCCTGTTCAGGTCGGTGGATTGAAACTCGTTTGTTTGCTTTTTTGTTTTTCCGTCCACTCGTTCGCGCGTGCGTCAATTTTGAGTGTGATGAATGAAACGGGGGGAACAAAAACTCTATGCATTAAAGTGGGCCGTGACAAGGATATGGGGAACATTTGTTTCACAAATAGCAAATATGTGATGCTATCTGAATTATACATTATTGCAATTCAATCAGCTGCAGGAAGTCAGCCCAAGGACATTTTCAAGGAGCACTTCTCCTTCAAACTGGAAGAACAAGCACTGCTGTGTGACAGCTGTTTATAAATCACACAGAATGTCCTTTATCTTGAAAATAAAGGTCTCTGTGGATCAGACATTGTGTTCCTGTGGTACTACTGTGAATATAGACAGAATATATACTCTTGTGTTTGGTCTTGAGAAGAAGACTATTTCAACAGCTGTCTATGCACTTTGCCTTACTTTTGATTGTAAGGTTTTACCCTGGTAAGCCCCTGTGTCCAACTGTCATTTATGTATATCAGAGGGGCTGATTCTCTGAAGGGGTGAGTTTGTTTCTGCCAAATCACTCCTGATTGACAGGACTCAGATGGGACAAATCCGGGATGAAGCGATAATGAAATGTAAAATGGCGGTTGCCTCCAGTCCACACACAAGCACATGCACACACAAAGACACACACATAACACACATCAGCCCCCAACATTGTCTTGTAGGAACAAAAAATAATAAACTGATCAAATATTGTGTCAGCAGAGTCTGCCAAATCATTTCTCAAGAATTTTGACAGAACTTTTTTTTGGTCGTTAAATCCACCTCCCACCTCTTGTTCGTGTGTGTGTGTGTGTGTCTGTCTGTCAGTGTGAGTGTGTTTATGGGCATATACTACATGTGGGTAACCAAAGTGGAGTCAACTTGTGTTTGTTAATTAAATGAAATGGCAGAGCGTCTGCCATGGTGTTGAAACTTACACACACGCAGACAAAACACACATGCACGCACACCCACACACACACACACACAAACAGACACACACAGTAGACTATAATAAAAGCCTCATTGTGAATACGGTCTCGTCTCCCAGCAAGTTAAATTAAAAATGTGTGTAACCCAATCGGATCAAACCTATGATAAGATCTAAATACAGTCAGTGTCCCTACAAACCCCTGACGGCTCCCTCCAAAACAAAGAGAGCGACGGCAGAGAAACAGAAAAAGAGACAGACAAGAAAGAAAGAAAGAAAGAAAGAAAGAAAAAGAAAAAAGAAACGACGACAACACAAGATGTTCAGGAAGCTCCTAACACCCCTTCAGATGAGCAGATAATACTTGTGGCTGAATAAATTCATTCCTCTACCTTGGGTTACAGTCTCACCCCGTAAAAATGTCTGATCTTGAGGCCTGAGGCGGCCTGCTTGCTCAACGTAGAAATAGTTGGAAGAAGGTGCAAGGTGTAAGCTATACAAGTGTGTGTTTGTGTGTGTGTTACACTTTAGATTTGTAAGGTGTACGTACTATATGTGTGAATATGTACATATTTTATATATATTTGTAAATGTTTGTGTGTGTTTCTATACATGCATGTGTCCACAACCGGTCTTTTTGTCTGTGTGTGTGTGTGTGTATGTCTGTGTGTGTGTGAGAGAGAGAGAGAGAGAGAGAGAGTGTGTGGACAGAACAGTGCCGGCTGTGCTTCCATGACAACAGCTGCTGGGTCCCATCCTCTCTCTCTAATTGTCTATGACTCTGTAACCGGAGATGGTCTCTCTTGCTCTCCCCCCTCTCTCTCTCTTTTGCTTTCTTTCTATCCAGGGAGGAGGCTTGCTTTTCACATGGCAATCACTTTTGAATTTGTCCCCTGCATCCTCTGAATGCCAGCCTGGCCAGGCAGTGAGTGTGTGTTGCAGTGTGTGTGTGTGTGTGTGTGTGTGTGTGTGTGTGTACAGAGAGTGAAAAAATGGTCTGTTTTGTATTTACAAACTAAAGCCCTCCCACTGCCCTCTCTCTCTCTCTCTTATTCTCTTCCCCTTTCTCTCTCTCTCTCTCTCTCTCTCTCTCTCTCTCTCTCTCTCTCTCTCTCTCTCCCTCTCTCTCTCTCTCTCTCTCTCTCTCTCTCTCTCTCTCTCTCAGGTGCATAGTATTGGGAGCTTAGCAGTGAGGGGTCATGTCAACTGCTTACAACAATCACAGGTGAACTTTATGTCCCTCCTCCCTCCCACTTCTTTCTTTATCCTACTCTTTCTGTCCTCCCCTCCTCTTTCTCTTTCCCCTCCTTTCTTTCTTTTTTCTTTCTTTCTATAATTCTGATCCTCCCATCCTTTCAGTTGGACGCCAACCTGCCCATTTCTGATAATTGCAGTGTTTGGCTGAAACACACAATATGTGTGTGTGTGTGCTGTGTGTGTGTGTGTGTGTGTGTGTGTGTGTGTGTGTGTGTGTGCGTGTGTTTTTGTGGGTGTGTAATAAAAAAAAGGTGTTGTCAGAGCAATGGAATGGGATTAAGTCAAAAGAGTAAGTGCTCATCCACCACCTTGCATTCCTCACGCTCTTTAACCATGGAGCTTCTCATCACCAACACATTTCTCTCAATCTTTCTATCACTCTCTCTCTCTCTCTCTCTCTCTCTCTCTCTCTCTCTCT
>JAGFZM010000174.1:351221-367635 GCA_017657215.1 Limnothrissa miodon | reverse complement strand
CTCTCTCTCTCTCTCTCTCTCTCTCTCTCTCTCTCTCTCTGTCACCTTTTTGTTCTAACACGAGGAGTATTATGCTTTAAAACAACTTCAGAGGAAATGTACCACATTTGAAATGGTCTGGATACGGAGGAAGGTGTGTGTGTGTGTGTTGAGGGGTGGGGGATTGGGTAGGTCCTCTTTGGCTTGACCCTCTTGCTTTTGTCTTAAGTGGCATATTGTCAAAGCCTGTGAAGCTGCCCTTTGGTCTGTGTTTTAAAGCAGCGAGGAGCCGCTGGAGTGGATGGTATCAGCGGGCCTGCTTGTGGAGAGGGTGACGTCTCTGTTGAGAGCTGAAAGGGTAGTTTTTTTAATGGTTCCTGTCACACGGGGGGGATACGCCGCTCAAGCTGGCCTTCCTCAGATGCTGGCGGCAGCTGGCGCAGGAGGGACTAATTCGATTTGGTGGGGTGTTTTTTTTTCACTCTTTCTCTCTCTCTCTGACTCACTCACCCGCTCACTCCCTTTCTCTCTTTTTTAATGCCGGAAAAGAGCCTTTGCTCTCCTCTCCTCTGGCCACATTTGCAGCTCCAGGGCCTTGGCTTCCAGGGCCAGATGGAGGCCCCTGAGTTGCCCCCAAAATGACTTTACATGACATTAACACGTTTCAGAGAGCATTACCATTTCAGAAGGCATTTGTCTAGACAAAGGCACGGGTTTATTTGTAGTTAAGGCTTCATTTCCTGTCTGGCACCTCGATACCCGTCTCTTTCTCTCTCCTTCTCTTATTTTCTCTCTCTCTCCCTCAAATTCATCCCACACACACACACACACACACACACACATACAAACACACACACACACAAACACACACACACACACACCGCCCTCACAAGAACTACTCCTACACATACACAATCACTGGCTCTCTGACAGGTAAGAGGATTTCAATTAGTTTACCTCTGAGCGCGCTCACAAACGTGATTAATGGTGGCAATTAGTCTCTGTCATGTCTTCCCATTCCGACCTGTTAAATCACTAGCACGCTCCCTGCCTGATGCTAAGAGCATATTACATCATTCTGCTCTCAGCGCTGGTTTTATGAGATTTTCTCGTCTTTAGAAAGAGGGGTGAAAGAAAGTGGAAGGGAGAAAGAAAAAAGAAGAATGGATAAAAGAAAGAAAGAAAACTGCAACTGAATTAGAAGAAAAAAAAGCCCCCCACCCTCAACAACCCATTATTGTACTCAATGTTATAACTTGTGGTTACAACCTGAAATGGCTGCCTTATTTCCAGCTGAGGTGAGGTTCGCACATTAAGACATAATTACGCATGCGGTTTTACAGGGTGTTGCACCACTCATGTTTGATTCCATGCCAGTGCATAAAACTCTGTGTTTGTTATAAGACTTTAAAACAGTTGGTGCCACGGCACCCATCATTGTAATTAGTGTTTCTTTGCTGCAGTGTGTCTGTAGACCCAGAGCCATTTCTCTTGTGGGTTAAAAACCACGCGCTGCACTCTGTGTGTACACACAACAATGGTTTCTATTGTGCGGCCCGATTAGGAATTGAAGGAGACAAGCTCGTGCCGTGGCACAGTCACGGGGAGTGCGGTGAGCACATCGGGTTCCCGTAACTGTCACGTCACCTTTGCGTGGGTTTCAAAGAAAAATTCAAATAAAAGAGAACTTATGGGGGTTTGCTGATAACACGTTGCTAGGCGCCACACCGGATGGGCCTAAGCCAAAAGCAGTCAAACTTTCAGAGCTTTAGCTTAAGAACACCCACCTGTTCCTAACTTAGTGGACCACTATTCTTTATCACACATCTTTGCTCATTTGCTCTGTATTCACAACTTTTTTCCTGTATTTTCCTGCATTATGCATTCATGTTATTCTTAATCTCTTATAAATATGTAAATCTTTCCATTCTTTTGTCTCTTTTCTGTTATTTGATCTAGTTTCTTCCAAAACAAATCTGTCTGAGTTATATTTTACCACATAGCAGAAGTTATCATTAGCGTAATCAGCCATTTACAGTAAAGACTCCAATAATCTTTATCCCATGATAGTTTGAGACTTGATCTGATCAAAGGTGCAAACAGATGGGCTGAAAATATTACAGGATTGGCCTGTATAAACACTTTGAAGATAGAAACTTAAGAATTCAATGTATATCACTTTCATGTTGTGTTATTTATCCAACTGTTTCTTTCATTTCTCTTTCATTTTTTCAAAAACATTTTTTAATGCCTTCAGAAGGTTGGTTTGGTTGCCTCTGTCTCCATCTATCTGCCTTTCTGTCCCTTTGTCTGCCGTTCTGCTTTTCTGTCTGTCTGTCTGTCTGTCAGTGGAGCAGACCTTTGTAGAGGTGTGCTGTCCTGGGCAGATAGGCCCCGGTGCATATTTTGATGTGATCCTATTTCTTCATTTCCTGTGTTGGCTGGAAAGCGGTTCGGCTCAGAGCGCAACTGCTCAGACAGCAAGGAGAGAGAAGGGAGGAGAAGAAGGGAGGGCAGAGAAAAAAAGAGAGGAGTGAGAGAGTGAAGGAGGAGAGGAAAGGAGAGGACGCTGTATCAGCCCATAGTAAAGTAGTGGAGGACTGCCCAACTTTCTTTCTCTCTCTCTCTCTCTCCTACACCTATCCCTGCTCAGCCATCCGTCTGCTTGTCAGATGGAGGATACCAGGTTGACAAGCTTGGTCCCAGTGGAAGTGCGGATGATTAGAAGAATTTTTGGCAGCGGCCCCACATCAGCGTTGGGCAGACAGACACAGTCCCACTGTCACACAAGCCTTTGTGTTTTTTCTTCAACAGCACTGACTTGTTTTTTTTCCCCTCAGATTGACTGAGATTCCTTTGTGTATGTGTGTGTCCTCATTCATGTATTTGCAAGCATGTGTGTGTGCATATTTTTGTGATTAACTGCGTGTGTATATGTGAGAGAGTGTGTGTTTGTGTTTATGTATGTGTGTGTATGTGAGCACGCGCACACACAAAGGTCATGAGAAAAAGAGAAATGGTGTGTGAAAACTGAGAGTGAAAGAAAGTGAAGGAAAGTAAAAGTAAATGGAGGAAGGCGGGTGTGCTTGAAACAGAGAACAGAGAGAGAGATAGATAGATAGAAAGAGAGAGTGAGTGAGAGAGAAAGAGAGAGAGATTACAGGTTGCCTCTGTACAGAGTCCTCATCTGCCAAGACTTGTGAGTGGGCCTGGTCCTTTACTTCCTGAGACGGACTAAATGGAAGCTCACTTGTCAAGCTGTCATGTTTCAGGACAGCGTTACCTGGGGCTGCCCCCACCACCACACCCCCAACCATTACAAACCCCCCTCACACACACACACACACACACTCACACACACATACACACACACACTGACACACACATACACACACACACACACGCACCCACCTGATCCCCCTCAAGAGCAGCACGTTCACATAACCCTCAAACAATCAAGTCAGGGCATGAAACAGGAGAAATGCACGGGGCCAAAGTGATGTGAAGAGAAACCAAGAAAAAGAAAAAGAGATTGAAAGAAAGAAAGAGGAGGGGGAAGAGAAATCTTTTTTTCTTCTTTCCTCTCTCTCGCCCTCTCTGTCTCCCTCCATCTCACCCTGTTCCATTCTGTCGTCTAAGGCTTTTTTTGTCAGCCAGCCAATGCCTAAGTGTTCAAAGCTCTGTCTGCCCCTAACACTTTGATATTTTTCCCAAGCTTCAAAAGCAAAGTCTCAACAATGGACCTGTGACTCGGGGGTATGCTGCCCAGGGAAACCAAACCTATTTTATTTATCCGCTACTTTCCCTGTGCGTCTCTGCCCGGCCAAATTATCAGACACTTTCCCTTTGTGTCCACTGTCAGGTTTCTCAGCTGACCAGGGATGTGGCTCCTTCGGAAGGAAGCAAATGAGTTCCTCGTCGGTTCTGCAGACAGATGTAGTGTTTGAGGCCCTAGGCAGTTGTTCTAGTTAGTGCAGGCTCTGTGTCGCCAGTGCAGGTGAAATCAGGGGCAGAGGCAGGTGAGATCGAGAAAGGTGCCCTGTGTTGATGTGACACTAACTGACAACAGGATTTGTTTGATGGAGGTTTCAACACGGGGCTAGTGCTTAGTCTTATCTAAACAGACCA
The DNA here is from genome assembly GCA_017657215.1 of Limnothrissa miodon. Taxonomy (NCBI): domain Eukaryota; kingdom Metazoa; phylum Chordata; class Actinopteri; order Clupeiformes; family Clupeidae; genus Limnothrissa; species Limnothrissa miodon. Next base: position 363,528 of record JAGFZM010000174.1, on the reverse strand, counting down.
CTACTGTTGCATGACATGTTTGATTTGTGCTCTTATTTGCTCATTTAACATGTTTATTTAAACTTATCTAAGCCTTACTGGCCTATGTCATATGTTACCAAATGGAGATGTGCAGATTGGTGCCTTTTTTATTCATAGATTATTTAAAGTTTGGCAAAAAGCTGTCATTGTAACCAAAAACACTTCTGCAAAGATTAGGAACTATTTTAACATTACCAAGTTAGCAAGCTTCTAACTTCTGGACTCCCACAAGACATTCACAGTAGCAACACTATATTTTATGATCCAAGAATTGTATTAATTGTTTCTCGTACCGTTGTGTTTATCTTCTCTGGTGGATTTCCCTGACAATTCTACAGCTATCATATTTTGCTCTCTTACTCTCTCTTACTATTTCTACTCTCTTATACTTTTTTGGTCTTGCCATCCTCGGGAAACTATTGCGTGCCTTTCTATGCATAAACGCAGCTCTGTATCTCTGCTGTGAATGTAAATGCTGTGTGTGTGTGTGTGTGTGTGTGTTTTCTTTAAAAAAGCCACATCAAACACAAAATGCTGTGCATGTGTCGTGTGGTCTCTGCACCGCACACACAAACATGGCAGCGCCATGTGAACCGTAGCCAGGCCGATTGATGTGCGCGCAGCAATATGAAAACATTTAGACGATCACAACATTTTTCTTGTCAACTACTTCCATGACCAAAGGACATGCATCACTCTTGATGACATGGAAAAAGCTCTCCTCCTGCCTACACACACACACACACATGCACACACACACACACGCACACACACACACACACACACTAAAATAAAGCAAGGTCATCGTGTATGACAAGCATACCGTTTACCGTGCCCAAATGTGACAGCCTACATCTGTTCTTCCGCAAGTGCTTCAAGTGGTCTAAAGACACTTGTAACGCAACTCCATTGATGTCTTGCACTGTACCATAACAGTGTGCTGTAGATTAATTGCATTTCCTAGAAACAACGGCCGGCTTTGTCGAGGGGTGTTTTCACACAAGGCCGGATCTAATTCTTTGTGTTTTCTGCTCGGACAAGTATTGTTGGTGTGGAGGGTTCCAGCAGCAGATTAGCACCCACTCAGCTCTGCTAACATGATCTCCTGAGTCCACCACCTCCACTGGAGACGCGCTAAGGTTCCCTATTTTTGGACGCTCGCGGTAAAAGGACACTTCTGCCGCAGGGGGTGTGCTAGTTGCTGCTGCAGGGGCTAAGACCACGGCAGCGCTGAGAGATTTGCTTTTACTGTGAGCACAGCGTGACCCTGGTGGTGCTGGATTCTCTCTGGCCTGGAGGCTCCTCCCCAGAGCTCACTGTAGCATTAGCATTAGCATTATTGTTAGCATTAGCTCTAATCATTTACCTTCAGACAAGATGGGTGAGGGGGAGGTCAAGCAAGAGAGGGAAAGTGTGATAAGTGTTAGATGAGAAAAATAGTGGAAGAAGCGGAAAATAAGGAGGGTATGGAAAAGAGCACAAAAAGAAAGTGTGCAGTAGTCAGAGGGGACACTACTGTATAAGCCATAAGAGGCGAGTCCTAAAACATCAGCATAGCTATCAATGCAAGGACTTCCTCAACTGCCTCAAATTACAGAATGTGTTTTTAGCTGAGTAGGACAAAGCTGTATAAGCTAAAATTGTATGCATGGATTTTTGACGATTTGATGATGTGACAAATCTTTTTGACGCATTTGATGATGTGACAAATCTGAAGAAAATAATAGCAGAAATGATAGCAAAAGCTATAACTACAGCTTTGTGAATCACTGCTTCTGTGCGTGTCAGACATCATCCAAACGTGCTTTATAAGCCTATCAGAATGTCTTACAGACTCAGATAAACACAAACCCTGACCAATGACACGCTGTCATGCTTGAACACGTAAGAAGAACAAATCATGAGAGAAAGGGCCGTGAGAGTGGCATTAGTGAAAGAAGAAGGCCTGGACAACCAGAGTTTCTTTCACTGAAAATCATGAGGGATGATGATCCATTTTCATGGTGGGTCTTTGCCAGTTAACAAGCCAGGTTTGTTCCTGTGTCGGCATCGTGTTGTTGACTATGTCAGGGGAGAATAATCTGCTACACAAGCTGCATTCTGGAATATGGAGGAAGATATCTGACAAACTAGTATTCATTGTTTAAAACTCTGTCCCAGATATAACCCTAACCATACTAACTACAACGCCCCCCCCCTTTCCCCTCATTCCATCTCTCACACTCACAAAAAAAACAAGTCCAGTCTTTCTGAAAATCGCACCTTCCTCTGGGAATGCAGTGGATTCTGGCAGGGGCTTCAAACGCTGGCGTGCCGCTGGTGGAGGTGCTGGTGGAGGTGCTGCTGGTGGTGGTGGCAGATGGAAACGATGGCCTCAGTGATTACCGCCTCAGACCCAATTAGCCCACAGACAGATGGAAACCTTCACATTCGAGGCATAGTGCTGGACCCCCTCACAACACACACACACTCTCTCGCTCTCTCTCTCACAGACACACACTCTCTCTCTCTCTCTCTCACTCACTCACTCACACACACACACACACTCACACACACACACATAAGCAGGCCCCCGGACTGAGCCTCAGCCCGAGGTCCCACAAGGGGAAGAGTCCCTTCAGAAACAGCTAGACGGCAGCTTAAATAACATGATTTTTTTTTCAGGCTCGTCCTCAGCTGTGAGTTGTTATGGTTATGGTATTTTGGCAGACACTTTTGTCGAAAGCGACTGGCAAAGCAAATCTGAAATGGGAATTGCTCAATACAACGAATAAAATGAAATGTTTGTAAAATAAAATGGGTCTACAACTTCAACTGCACTGGCTACTACTGCTGAAGTTACTGCTACTACTACTACTACTACTAATAATAATAATAATAATAATAATAATAATAATAACAAGAAGAAGAAATATAATAATATGATTCATAGCTTGGTTCTCACACATACTGATTTGCTATCAGTCTGGCCAGGAGGTCTATCCCTACTCCATTCATCTGAGATCAAACTCAAACTGACTTTAACTATGATGGATGAGTGTTTTGTTTTATATTGTGACCCATCCAACTCTCTTTTCTCTGCAGCCATTGCAGTCAGATGGGTTACTGACATATACAATAATGACCTATGTCTGTTAATCGTGCCTCATGGCAGCTGGAGGTGACATGAAACTGACTGATATGCATAGCATATCAGCACTGTATGTCTGAGAGATGGGCTAGAAGAGCTTTAATCCCAGTAGAGTTGCTTTCATTTTAAGCTGTTTGGCTTTCCTCAAAGATGTACAGATGTTCTCCCATTAAGACTCAGAGAAGGAAATGATGGACAAGTATTTAATATGATCACATATTTGGTTACAAATATATTTAATAACAGAAGTATTTGGCGTAGGCCCCGTCCATGGTCCAGGACATCATATATCTTGGCCCAGCAGATCCTGCCTAGTGCAAGCCGGCAGGGGGCGGAGCCTACCCCCTGGACGCAGGACAGGGACCCATCTGGCGGTGGTGGGGAAGGAGGTGGGGATTTCGTGGCGCGGAGCCTGGAACAGCAAGAGCGAACACGTTAGGCCGATCTATAAAGCAGGTGGCACGATTTGATTGGACGAGCAGTTGGTGACGAAGCTCTCGAGTCTTCCTGGTAGAGCTTACGCTAAGAGCTTTTATTTCTGATGGGCCATTATAAGCAGTCAACAATCATCAACAATCAAACGATATCAAGCCATGACCTCGCTCACTACTTTTTTTTAGGCACCAGAACTCTGAATGGGCACTCAGCATCTTGGCAACTGACAACATACATTGGGTTCACCAACAGTTGGGTATCTGATAGTGTGGGGGCATTGATGAGTGTCTGAGTGTCTAGCTCAAACCAGAGGTCTGCTCTGACTCCTCGTTTATGGCAGAGTTACCATGTTCAGTTGGCAACAGAATAATCGGTGGTGGCAGTCTGTATCGTTGTCAAGTTTCTAAAGCCGCCCAATGTTTTTACACTACACGGCACAGTGATTGGAACCGTCTCATTTCTGGGGGCAGATCTGTGCCAAATTGCATTCAGATCTGTTAAGATCAGTCAAGTGTACGTCAATAGTGGCAAGTTTCTTTTAGGGGGGGAGAGGGACGGGTGGAGGATCCACCACATCTCACGTGACTCCACACAGAGAGGGTGAAATATGCACCTCCACATGTGCGATAGAGGTGGAGAAAACGATCGCGTATCAGATCCATCCCCGTCCCACAAACGCTCAAGACAATGTTTACAAAACAGCAGTGCATCAGAGAGGGCTGCCATGAAATCGGCCGAGCAGGAACATGAAACCGTATACCTCAGGTCTCTTTTTCTTCTGCCTCCGTGCCACTGTGGAGAACTCCTACGCTGGAGGCGATGGCAGTGCCTGGTCTATTGTTAAGAGATGGGCTTTTAGGACAAAAATGAGAGGATGGGTGTCATGTCTTCGGGTGTTTGTTACTTCTTTGTGTGTGGTTGCGCGTGTGTGGTTTAGTGGGAATGCATGTGTGTGTGTGTGTGTGTCTGTGAGTGTGTGAAAGAAAGAAGAATAGAAATCTCTATTCACTGGGTTCTCAACTGATAAGCACTCATTAACTGCAATACCCACTTCATTCGCATATGCTAACCTTATTATAATTCCCTTTGAGCTGTCACAGAAAAATTTACTATTTACTAATGTACTGAAATATGCCATGTCTTTCTCAAATAGTTTTTTATATTTGTGTGTGTTTCTTTGTGAAGTGAATGTAAAGGATTACTGTCAGTGTTTGTAAATCCGTCTCCTGTGTATGTGTGTGTGTATGAGTGTGTGTGAGAGACAGAGAGAGTAAATGTGAATACTTGTTCACAAGGGTAAATGTGCTGTTAGCACTGCAGGTCTCCACCTTTACCCAGCCATCTGTACCTACTTGCTTTGATGCCTCAACTTGGTTTATGAGCATGTGTTTTGGCATTTTTAGATGGGTTAGACAAGTAATAAGAAAACAACAGAGAGAAAGAGGCCAGGAGAAGAAAGAGAGGGATGGGTAAGAGAGGGAGAGAGAGAGAGAGGAGGAGGAGGAGGAGGAAGGAGGAAGAAGACTCTTGGTGCCTTGTTGAGAGGCTTGTCACAGAAGCTGATGTATTTTCCTGCCCCGTCGCCAGCTTTTATGATGGAAACTGATACAAGCCGTGATAGAGTTTCTGGATAAATTATTCACGCTTTGCAGTCCTCCCTGACCAGGTTCTTGGAGGACATCCATTTTACAAAGGACTGCAACCCTCAACCCCCCACTAACCATAGCCCCTGTCCTCCTCCACCCCCATCACCCCCCGTCCCCCTTCCCCAAACCTTTTAATTGATCAATGCTCCATGGCTAAGACAACACACATGTGAGCCCACTTCTGTCAGTGCGTGTGACCCAGCGGGAGGGCGGCCCCGTCAGACACATGGCTCATTCCTGCGAGCGGCCCAAAGATCAGATACTCGCATGATTTATTCACTGATAACACTAAGCAGGCGGCCATTTTGTGCTTGGCCATTCTTTCAGTGGGCTTGGAGCCTTAATGCCAATACCATCTGTTGGGATGGGTCCTTAATTGAAAAGAATTTGGGACTGGATGGGGGTGGTGGAGGGTGATGGTGGGGGTTGGGTGGGGGTGGAAGGGGGTGGTTGGACAGCGTCGCCAGACTCCCCCAGGAGGAAGGAGTAATGAAAAGAAAATAGCTTCTCTCCTCTTTAAAGCCTGTGGAAACTATAAAGAATAACAGGACGCAATAGCGGCAGAATAGACTTCGACTTAGGCCTCGCGAGTGGGCGAATAACATTCATATTACATCGCCCATCTGCAAAGGAGGTTGTGCGCGGATCCAGCCAATTGGACGTGATGTTATTGCCATTTTGCTCCGATTACTTTTATGGGGAGGGGTTGGCGGAGCAGTGCTGTGGGGTAGCAGGTTTGCATTTGCGTTTGTGTTTTGGGGTCAGATTTATTTAGACGTGAATGGAGTATTTTTTACCTCCTTTGTCAGTCACACTGAGGCTCCTAGGCCTGCCTCAAAGTGAGCTGTGTGTTAAAACAAACAGCAAGGGAAAGGTAAAGCAGACATTTTTTTGGAGACTATCAACGATAACTGATGAGTCTAGCAGCGGAGAGGCCCGGGTCGGTGGAGATTCCTTTTAATGTGGTCGCTCAGGAAAGACATAAAGCGCCCATTCAGCCAAGATTTGTGTGAGGCTCATGTAGAATCCGGAAATCAAACAGGGGAATAGTCTGCCTCTGTGTGTGTGTGTGTGTGTACGTGTGTGTTTTTCCTGCAGGTAGACTTAAATAAATCATGACTTTGATTGCTGATGAACTTGGAAGTCGGTGCAGAGGGGAGCGTCTCCCAGGCATGAAACACTATAAGGGCCTCAGTGGCCATTAATGACATCACTGTCTGTAGTAGCAGGAGCAAAGTCTAGTGCTGAGAGGTGGGATCAGATCCGACTCGAGTGCCGTTTCACATGCTCCATTAACACACACATACACACACAAACCCGCACACACACACACACACACACTCTTACCCTCACACACAAAACCACACACGTATACAGACAAACACACACACACACACACACACACCCTTACAGTACCTTCACACACAAAAATATACATGCATATATAGTGTACAAATGCAGACACACACACACACACATTCTGTGTGATAGTCACTAAGAGTGCTGAAAGGGCTACGTTAACACACAGATTTATGAACACATCAACACAAAAACAACCTTAGGCTGCCTCCCTCCAATTAATGCCAAGTATAACTTCCCTCATTTGGGGAGGTGTGGGGGATCAGGGGGGGTTAGTTGGTTGGTTGAAAAGCTGCATGGCCGACAAAATCATCACTCCTCCACTCGAGCCCATGCAGTCTGTCTTTGCCTCTGCGACATGCCTCGCGGTAATATATTACTGCTACTGCGGAAAACTCTGTGCAAAAACAACAGCGTCTGCATGAACGTTGCCTATATGAAAACAATGGTAATAACATGATGATTTTCATGCAGTATTTTCCCTCTCCACAGGGACTGGCAGCTGGGAGTGGGGGATGTGTGTGTGTGTGCGTGTGTGTATACAGGGGGGTGCTGGTGGATGAGAGAATCGGGAATGGGTGTGGGTGTTTGTGTGTGTGTGTGTGCTTGGGGGGAGGGTGTGTGTGCAGGCAGCGGGGTCCCTGGCGTGGACTCCTGTGTGTTTTGGCAGGCGTCGGGCCCTCATAAGCAGCAGTGTCGGGCCCCGTGGCGGAGGGCCACTCCAAAAGCCTCACATTCCCCAGCGCCGTTCTGGGCTGGGCCGGGCTCAGCTGGGACGGCCGGGTGGAAATATGGCGGAGCCGGCTGTGCTGCTTGGCGCTTGTTCCTTTGCATGCTCTCTCTTTCTCTCTCTCACATACACAAACACACACACACACACACGGTGTGTGGCTCTACTGTACCTTTCTATATGTGTGTTTTGCTTTTCATGGTCTCTGTGGCACTCTTTTTCTCTCTCATTTTTTCTTTGTCTTTATGTATTTCTTTCCCTCCCGTGTCTGTCTCTCCCTCCCTCCCGGGGTGCTGCAGCAGGCCCTGTGGCAAGGCTCTTCACACCATGGCTTGGGTAACAAGGCCACAAGAAATGAAGCGGTTCAGTGGGAGACAAGCGGGATCTGGCGCGACGCAGGAATCCTGGGATACATTCATCATACGATCAGTCTCCTCGTCAACCCTTCCACACCTCCCCCCCTCACCACTGGTTCCCCACTAACTCCTCCAAGCACACTCCCCACCCCCACCCCCCAACCCCAAGTGCGCAAACACACACACACACACACACATTTCCCCATACTCCACTCTCCAGCCGGCTCTGGCCGCAGATCAAAGCCGCACCAGTCCAAATCAAGTCTCAATCCACGGCAGAGAGCCACCCTTCATGTTCTCTGTCTCCGGATCTTAACATGACTGAACAAATAACCATTACTTTTTTTAAAACACTTTTTTCCCCCTTTACTCTTTGTTTTCTCCTTCCCCTCAGAGCTATCTGCAATGTGCAGCACCAGCAGAGAGAGAGAGAGAGATAGAGAATGTCTGTTTCTGTGACTGTTCACACAATCACAATTTTAATTCACCATTTCAAATTTCCTGGAAGAAGTCACACGGGGTATTTTTCTTGTGTGCATGTGTGTGTATTTGTGTGTGTATGAGTGTGTGCGTGTGTGGGTGAGTGTCTGTGTGCCACAAATTTCAGCCACAAATGTTTTTTCCCCTCATAAGCCATAGAGCACAATCAACTCTTCATGCAAATAAATACTCCTGACTTTTCATTTTGCGGTGTTTTGACAGACTGCTGTGTCTTTCACTTGTTTATAACACTCCCAGTAAACACACGTTAATACATTTTTCTCCACCAATACAGCAACCCTTTAACTGTTACAAACAGTGTCTATTATCAGTCACGAGTACTGTAAACTTGATCATAAATCTATAGAGGCCGGCCACACTAGTGAAACAGAAGATCTGGAACGAGAAAGAGGGTGGGGGGGTGGGGGGGTTGGGTGGGGTGGAGGGTGAAGGGGGGGTAGTGAGACGTTTCATTGTACTCGGCAGGGTCGCAGCTGGACTCTGCGTCTGTCGCGAGGGCACCGATCAAATGACACCACCGCCAACACGCTTCATAATATTGACACGTCCGCAGCATGTCGCTTATTACACAAGTGGTCATTGTGATGATGATATATGTTTAACATGTGCCAGAGAGCTGCCAAAGACCCAACCAAATGAACACAGACAAAGAGAAAGGGGGAGAGAGAGAAAGAGAGAGAGAGACAGAAGCCATGCACAAGACAAAGGACGCAGAAACTAAATTAAACTTCAGAGAGAAAATGTGTGATGTTAGAAGTAAGGCGTTTGCTTTGTAGTAAATATACTAGAAAAATATCAATGTCCGTTGCTGGTCGATTTTTGTGATCACTTATTGAACCCTTGAGATGAAGCTTTGTGTGTGAATGCGTGTGTGTGTGTGTGTGTGTGTGTGTGTGTGTGTCTGTGTGTGTGTGTGTGTGAGGAAACACATGGAGCTCACTAGATACAGTACATACAGAAAAGATTTCTTTTTATGTTTGTTCCCATAACTATTTTAAGTGTGTGTATATGTGTGTGTGTGTGTTCATTTTACAGACTGTGTGGGTGTGTGTTCTCAGACAGGCATGTCTGACCTTTTTGCAACTGCCACATCCTTTGACGAGACTGGGGCGCATGCTTTAAGAACTTTGCAGTAATCACGTAGCTAACGTAGTATCAACTGTTCTCTCACTTTCCTCCCTCTCTCTCTCTCTCCCTCTTTGTCCGTCTGTCTCTCTCAAGCATATGCATCCATCCATCTACGTTCACACACCCCCGCTCAGGCACAGCAAGCAATAAGCCTAACTGCCTCCACGCTGAGCCGAATCGGCTATATTTGGTTCAGTATAAGTCTTAATGGCCCGATTGGCAACAGGATAACATGAATACAAAAATACATGCACTTTGGACTGCCATTACATGCCTGGAAGAGTGCACAGGGATTCAAAGAATGTGTGTGTGCTTTTTCTCGTAGGCTTGTGTGTGTGTGTGTGTGTGTGTGTGTGTGTGTGTGTGTATGTTTGTGTATGTGCTTGTACGGATGTGTAAATATTACAATTATTTGCGCATAAAATTATTTGTGGAGGTGTGTGTGTTTGAGCATGTGTTGCAGATGTGTGTGTTTGTATGTTGTTTGTGCATTTGTTGCATGTGTATGTGTGTTTTTTTGTTGTGTGTGTATGTGTGTGCATCTATGTATTGAGGGTGGTGGGGGGGGTAAGTAGCTAATTTGGCATTGGGCTGTGCCCCATGCTCATCGGGCCTGGCATGGAGCTGGCATGACAGAATGTGTCAGAGGATCCGGAGGCGAGGGACCCGGGGAATCCCACAACAATAATGCGGCCGGTGAGGGCTTAGGCCCCCAGATTAAACTCCAGCCATCACACACCTGCCAATAGAAAATTACACAGCAGCTATCGATGGCAAGCCCCCGGCTGATAGTGGTGTGCTCCAAGCCCTCTGGCTGGCAACTAAACCCTATGCCAGTCACAGGAACGAAAAGGATATTGTGTGTGTGTGTGTGTGTGTGTGTGTGTGTGTTAGGCAGGAGCCCATGTGAATTTCCAAGGGGCTGTTGCTGTGCTTCTAGTGCTTAGTCCAACAGTGCTTACTACTGGAGAGCTATAACCACCATTTATGACTCTCCAGTTGTCACTATGAAAACTAACAAAAGAAATTGGAACATAAAGAAGAATCAAGAAAATGCACTTTAGATGTGTTTCCGGCACACTCTTTTAGGAAACACCGACATGGACTTGTTCTCACAACTGGCTTACAGAACGTCAAAGGCTGTAATGGGTATTTCAATGTAAGAGATATCGTGTTAACTGCCTCTACAATGACCTGGTTCTCCGTTTCTAGACAGACAACAAAACAAGCCGGCCGACATTACTCGAAAACAGTCAGCCCTAGACCCCAGACCACCATACCCCTGATCGACCCTCCAGTTTCTCTGACCACCCTCCATCACCACCACCACCACCACCACAACCACCACTGCCGTACAAAACAGACACAGAAAAACAATGTTTGTTGCAATTTCCTCACTGTGATTGTAACGACGGTTTGTGCCGTATTGCAGCAATCAGATCCATGCAGAGGGGTCTTGGATCGTGAACGCTGCGGTGTCATGACGGAGCAGTGTGTGGTGGCATGATTTTAACCAGAGCCCCGGGCCCCGCTTTGAAAAGGCCCCTGTGTTAACTAGGTCCAATCAAAGCCATGGCTCGTAAGGCCCCCACCTTGTTTACTGCTCTGACAGGCAAGGCCCTATTCTTTAAACATAGATCAGAGGGGAGCCGTCGATGGACATAAACTCTCTTACTCCTTATTTTGCATCAGTGCTTGGCTTTAGATTCTCACTAAAACATACACACACACACACACACACATACGCTGCACGGTGCGACGTCAGTCAAGTCTGAGCCCAAAACATCTGTGTGATTTCTTTGTCTTTTTAGGCCCTTTATCCGTATCGGTCCAGACGTGAATTTGGAAATGTCTCGTGATGTTGGCCGCATTCACGGTGAGCGGGTAGGTTTTTACAGCACACGTCCGAGTGGTCGGGGATTTATTTGCGAGTTCATGTTACCCAGGGGCTGCCAGGCGTTTAGTGTCAGAATGAGATTTGATATTATCATTTTAAAGCGCCCCATCCTGGGGAAGGACTATAGAAAATTCACAGTTTGTTAAGGTTAAATGTAATAATATCGAATCCATATCTGTTCCAATTCTGGAGTTTTCTGCCTTGACTCTTTTTGTTTTTAATGGTCAATGGCATTCTGATTCTAAGATCTAGGGCCAGGTTCCCTCTGAGTGAAGAGTTCAAGGCAGACCTTGAGCAGGCATACAGCTACAATCAACTTTTTGATTTGTAAATTTTATTGTTGCGTGTGAATGTCTTTATGTAACAACTTCTAGTTATTGTATACAATGTGACTGTGAGACTGAGAACTTATTGTATTTTTATTATATATTTTCTTTCTAGTGTGTCTGAGTTTGCAAATCGGAGTAAAACCAACAGTATTCCATAGCATTCATTCTCTTTTGCATTTAGATTTTGTGTGGCTGTGTCTGTAGACAGTGTATGTGTCTGCGTGTGTGTGTGTGTGTGTGTGTGTGTGTGTGCTTGTTTGAACACAGTATATCATCACGTTGTCTTAGCCTGGTGCTCCTTAGTGATGGCGAAGCGACGTCTGAAGCCCCAGGGCCTCCCTGTTGATATGCGCCGATGACTCCTGCTCCTATATTTACATGTTTATGCTCATAATTTCCATCTGTTGTTTCTGGAACAATCAGTGGTGCGCCGAAATGAAACAAAAGAGGATTCCTGTAAGTTGCGCTCAACTTGGGTTTCATGATTGAACAGGCTGGTCCTGATTATGCACAGCTCGTGAAGGCAGGCAGGCAGGCGGGGGGAAAGGGAGAGAAAAGAGGATGAAGAAAAGAAAAACGGTTTTGCTTTTCTTCAAGGCCATGTTGGTGCTCCGTGGGACCAACTGGATCTGTGTTGCTCCTTTAAAGTGTCCTGTTTTTCCCTGTCAGTGGGCTGTTTTCACTGTGGTTCACTCAGCATGGGCAGATTATGCTAGCCTCACCACCACCCCTCCCCCACCACACACACACACACACACACACACACACACACACT
>JAGFZM010000174.1:335598-351121 GCA_017657215.1 Limnothrissa miodon | reverse complement strand
TCGGATGTTGTGTTCTCCCGCGCTGGGGCCCCACCACCTTACATCACGTTTCATCCCCCACCCCCCCCCCCCTACCCCCCCCCCCCCCCCCCCCCAGTGTACTCACACCCCCAGCAAAGCATGGCTAAAATCTAATATTCGGCGGCGGCGGAGATGTTGACGCACGCCTGTTGCACACCAGGCCCTGCTGCTGTCACTGCTCAACACTGGAGAGGAGTCTGGATGCTTTTAGGCCATCTGTGGTCAGCCCAGACAAACCCAGCCTTTGTGCATTTCGGATGTTGTGTTCTCCCGCGCTGGGGCCACACCCGATGAAATTGATTTTGTGAATCAGACACAAAGGCAGACAGCCTCAGATTAAATCTATATGTATTTCATACCTTAATGGCCTCCAGGCCTGTCACTGGTTGTTCTGGTGCTTGAGTGTGTTGTTTGCTTAAATAGATTACAGGTATCACTCTCGGGGACAGAAGTGATACATTATTTGCGAAAAAATAGCAAATGCATCCTTTCTGAAGGTCCCAAAGCACTTCCACCACATGAATACATGTCCAATACACACACACACACACACACACACACACTCTCACACACACACAAACCTGAAGCATGTGTTGTTCTTAGGCGTTTAGTTTGCTCCTTCGAGACCCCCAAGATGTCTTTGTCGCACTCTGAAAGCGACTAATATTAATGGCCTTACCGACTAGTAAGAGCAGAGGGAGGGAGAAAGACTGCCTGAAGGATGCAATGGTCTCTAAAGATGGCCATGAGACCCCATGTCTCACCAGGTCAGTTAGGGGCTCAGAGAGAGAGAAGGAGAGAGAGGGAGAGAGAGAAAGAGAGGGCTGAGGAACCTGGGACCGGGGCCCTCTTAGGTTTCCTCTCCGGCCGGAAGCGAGCGGTTTCCCCTGGCGGGAAGCTTTTCCTGAAAAATAAAGAAATCGTTACAAAGATGACAGCTCCTCGGCCAAAGGGAGGTGGGGGTGGGAAGCCCGGGGGGAGCAGCTCAGGGAGCTGCCACCGCCGATTAGGGAGCAACTGGGCCAGTCCAGCGTCACCTCCTCCAGAGGGTAAATAAGCACCCCCCCCCCCATACACTCCCCAACAACCCACCCAACCTATACCAAACCTAGGAGACGAGGGCTTTCAGGGAGGCTGACCTAAGGTCTGAAGCCAAAATGATTAACTTGTCTCATGGGGTATAGTAGTGACCCCACAATGGGTACAAACAGACACACAAAAAACACATTTGATTACGCACACTCTTGCATGCACAGAAACACTTACTTTTCAGTGATCCATACCATTTCCCCAATCCTGTTAACACACAAATCTGAGTCACTGCCACAAACACAAGCAAAATAACTGTCTTGAGCAATAAAACACTAAATACATTAACATACTTACATTTACATTTATGCATTTAGCAGACGCTTTTGTCCAAAGCGACTTACAAAGGTGGATAACAATCAAGCTACATATAAGAACTTAAGAACAATACTTATAACAAGAACAAGCTACATATATGAACATAAGAACTCTACTTAACTATAAGAACATCTCCTACCATACAATCTATTCCCTATTATTCCATACATGCTTTCCCTCCATTCCGGGTTGCCTGCTAGACTACAGTTACCCACAGATCCCTGGGACTAAAAGCACATTAAGCCAGCTCATGTCCAAACCCATCAGGGCCTGACCTTAGTTCTGATGATTGCCACAGGGGCCTAGACTGGATCCTCTGAACCTGATCCCCGAAGATACTCGCTGGCCTTGCCTTGTCTCTTCAAATACTCCTCCACAAGTGATGAATTGTGGGTGCCCTACTGGGGAAAGGCAGAGCCAAAGCTATGTTTTTAATGGTTCAGAAATTGATCCCCTTTAATCAAATAGGTGTATTGTTTCAGTGTTTGGTTATGATGTCCACAGGCTTAGGGATGAGACGACTTGGATATGGGTAGTTTCTCCACTTGGATTCGCCGCGATCACTCATCTGCCCTTAAGCCCGCAGCTGAGGCACTCACTCCCTCATGCAGGCTGGGAGAAAATCACACACACACACACACACACACACTTGGATAAAACAGCACATACACTCAGATCAAAACTATCAGATACAGTCATAAACACACACATACACACACTTAGATAAAACAGAAAATACACTTAGATCAAAACAATCAGATACAGTCATACATACACACACACACACATACACACACACACACAGAAGTACCAACAAGTAGGACAAAATCTCACATACACACACTCTCCCTCTCTCTCTTTTACTCACATGCACACACACACACACTCACACATTTCCAAGTGATAATGTCAGCATGCAGGTAGGGCACCGCAAAAGGCCAATGATGGTGTTAACCAATAACCCAAGGTGCTAAAGTCAAAGGAGGCGAGCAATCATTGATGAGACCAATACATAACAATAGATACAGAGAAACTTACTAAATGATACAGAAATAGAATAGAGAGACAATGAGATGGGAGACAGGGAGAGATAGAGAGAGAAAAAATGGTGGGTGAAAGAATACACGGATGGATGGTTTGAGGAGAGACAGAGGAGAAGAAAATCCCCTCTGTCCCAGGTGTTGAACGGCAGAGGCAGTGCGATTAAGAGTGTGAGGAATTCACACCTGCCCCACACTCACCACAGAAGATGAATGTGCGTATGAGGACTGTGTGTGTGTTTTAGGTCTGTGTATGTGTGTGTGTGTGTGTGTGTGTGTGTGTGAGCGAGGGAAAGAAAAGGGTTGGTCTGCTTGTGAAGTACGTGTGTATGTGTGTGAGGTGTGAAATGACTCTTTATGTGCATGTTGGTGTGCGTGTGTATGTGTGTGGGTACATGTGCATGTCTGTGTGTACATGTGTGTGTGTGTGTGTGTGTGTGTGTGTGTGTGTGAGAGAGAGAGAGAGAGAGAGAGGATAGCAACTGATAAAAGCCAGACTGGTTCTCACCCACGTGGGGCTGCAGCAGTCTGCCTGGAGGTCAGTGGCCTGCTAACCACTTCCATGTGCAGCAGCACTTGGGCATCGCTATGCATTAGCCGCCGCACAGCTCTCTGCTAGTTACACACTACTATGCTAGCAAAGTACAATAATTCTCTGCTATTGCACACAGCTTTCTGCTAGCCACATAGCTCTATGCTAACCAAGTACTACAACTTTCTGTTGGCACAGACCAGGGCTTGAAAACATTTCTGGATAAGTGCTAGAAACTCTTACCTGGTTTTATCCATCTTCAAAGGCTTGCTCAATAATTCCTAACCCCGTTTATAAACTGCCTGGATTGAGCTTAGCGGGCGGCAAAGTGAACGCACAACTGGAAATAGTCTTTTTTTCCCCCTGACATAGGCTAGGATTAGGGCTATGCTTTTGAGAAATTCTATAAAATATATAGAGAACGAAAAAAAAAACATTATTAACCGGTTTTATGGATTTCACAATCACATTTCTGTTCCGGAACAGTTGAAGACATTTAGTTTCAATTCAACACATACACACACACGTACAAATTTTCAGAACATTATGCATGCCCTCACACATACAGGTGCACCTACTGCACACACACACTCAAACAGATTCATTTGCACATACACACTGGTAGCTACAGGTGCACCTGCCCCCAGTCCCACAGAGAGAAGGTGTACTCCCTCCTTCCCCCTGGAGCAAGGGCTTCTCCAGGTTTCATGTCCCACCCAACATTGTTATGTGACGGATGAGAGTAACGTTAACTGTCAAAGGGGTGAAGTTACAATAGCATGGCCTGTAGAGTGTATCTGCTGCATGTGTGTGTGTGTGTGAGTGTGTGTGAACCCTGGAGCCTTTGGCTGCCATGGTTGTACAGCTACCCCTGCAGTTGTACACTGATATGGCTGCTGCCCAATAAGATGGCGTCAGCCGAAGGTGCACTATGGAGTCATGTTTGTTTGGTGTCCTCTGCCAAATTTAAATGGCTTAGAAAAACTCTGCTTTTCTGTTTACATAGCTCATTTCCATGCTTCATGCTCTCGTGCACGCTCTAGTTTGTGAGCTAGGCTGATTTACAAAAACACAAATGAGACTGACTTTTACCAGCCTGCACCAACTGGGGAACGCCGTAAAAAGCAGACTATCTGCGCCTAGTTTTGTCCTACTTGTCTAAACAAGTCTGACTTCGATGTGTTGACTCATTGTCTTTAACTCAACTTTTACAATGTCTTAGTGCTCTGGTTGGACTTTCCATGCTCATATGCATTTACAAGCTTCTGGTATGTTTGTGGTGGTTGGATGCGGAAACTGCACCCTCAAGCACAGTGTGCAACAGTAACTGCACTCCACTGTCCTAGGGTTACAGCTGTCAACTGAGCTACACTGAACAGGTAGCTAACTTTATGCTCCAGGTGGCTTTTTCAAAATAAAATTATGTACTTAACCTCTTCAGATGAGTAAAATTCTGCAGTAAAATTAATGTCTGTAATTGCAAATCTACAGTATACCGATAATTAATATATTGTCATGACTTATACAGGCGATTGGTTGTCCATAACTTATAAAATATTTTAATATCATTTTATAATTTGTATAATTTAATATACAGACTTGTAAGATGAGATATTGCTACCCCTAAGTAATAATCAATGAACACCTGTATAATCCTGTATAATCCTATAACCTCTCTATAAGTCTCTATAAGGCCCCATAGTCATAATGGGATGTCTCGGTGGAGATTTTTCCATCAAGAAAGGGTTAATCTCCTTTGTCCTGTTTGCTTCTGGCTCCTTAATCAATGACACGCGAATGATGATTTGCCTCTGTGTTTCCCCCGGACCAGCACGCTTCTCCGGTCAGGGCAGGGGGCAGCGACACGTGAAGCAGCCTCTCTGCTCGTGGCATCATGACACAAATGGTTCTAATTCGCTTCCACCCCGCCAAGCCCCCACAATCGTCCACTTCCCCAGTGTGTATCTCGGAACGATGTCTGTAAAATCCATTGGAGACACTAAGCCGATAATGAATCCGGATTGTGAAGTAACGCAGGTACATTGATATGCTCTAAAGCCCCAGCAATATTTTCTGGAACCTTCTAAAATTCCTCGAGACATACTGTACAGACACATCTGGGGTAAATCACTCACATGGTATTATTTATTTAGACCCAGTTTGAGACTCTAGGATAATCTAGGATTTTTTTTTTCTAATAGCAATTGATATGCACTATTAGATGGAATCCACTGTGTAGTTTGTGCTTACAGGAAAGTGGTCCTTGTTTACAGGCATTTAAGTGATTGGACTTTGGAATTGCAATGTCATCACCAGCTCTGGCACACCTACAAAGAGGGGATCAGTGAGTCTTAGCAGAGAGGAAGAATTAGATGTACATAAACGCATCAGTGTATGCTGAAAAGAAGGGAGAGGAGTGGAGAGGCCAGATCTTCAGACCAGGGCTTTCTCCTAAGTGGAATGTTTTCATCTTGTACTCAAATGAATTGCTTAAAAAAGCAGGGCATTGTCTGTGGAATGAGGTTTGATTCTAAACTGAACAGTGCAGAACAAAGGCAATATATAAAGGGACGATAAGACGGGAGATTTAAATGTCTTCCCTCAAGGATTTACCACAAGTCCACAATTTTTTTTATCCACCAGCAATTCCTCAACCTTTTGTGAATTAAGATAATAATAATAATGTCCTCAGTGGCATGCCATCTTCATCCTTACCATAGTGTATTACAATAATCCTAGTGGCAGCTGTTTTAAATTGGTAATTTAAACAGTGTGGGTGATCTGCTCATCATTATAACCCCAAATAAGTAACAAAAAATGTTTTTAACAAATCTTTTTCCCTTTGCTATTTGTCACGCTATACAGTCATCTCTGGAACGGTACACAAAAAAGCCTCTCGTCATCTTTTGTTTGTTCAAGGCTGTCCCCCGCAGACCTTTTTCTTTTCATAGCATGCCCTGCAACGTTTCTCATAAATATTTTCGCAAATCGGTCAGCCTGTCAGGCATGTAAAAAGACTTGAAGAAAAGACCCCTTCAACAACAAAGGTGGGGTGGTGGCGGGTGGAGGTATGGACGAGGTGTGTGTGTGTGTGTGTGGAGGAGGGGGGGGCGGGGTTTGCAGGCATTGTTTATTGGTGAGACACAACGAGACACACAATGAGAGGTGTGAAAGAAGCAGTTCGATGGGAAAGACCCCTGAGGAGAAAGGTGGAGGCATACATGCAGGGAAAAGAAGAGAGAAAAGAGAAGAGAGAAAAAACAAAAGTCATGGTGACATTTGGAGCGTCGCTGTTGTTGCAACCCATGGGCAGCAGCGTCAGCAAGAGGGGCAGGCAGGCTATCAATGTCAAACACCCGCAGGGTATAGGACGCTCTAAAAAGCCACCCAGCACCCGAACAGGGACAACATGCAGTATTTAACACAGAGGCTGTGACCTCTGCAGCTCAATTAGGGCTCACTGAGAAGGGCCCACTCTGCTTCATGACAGACAATTTAGCTTGGGATCGGGAGTGCCCTCAATACTCTATAACAATATCCTCAAAATAAACTTGCCATCCCAGGGACAGTATATGTCCATACAATTTTAACTCGAATAGGACTTATATTATTATTGTGATCAAGATTTTGTATGGTTGGTATTTACTATACCCAGAGTCCAGTTGTACCTTTTTCTTTAATCACTATGAATCATAATCCAGTAGCAATTGTTCTGTGCACTGCAGCATCCATGTTTGGGTTCCATTAGAATCCGTTGCTCTGCTGGACACCTGTGTTGCTATGGTCCATTCTCTGACTGAAATTCCCATGGCAACGATGTTTACATCCAGTTCAGTCAACTTTGTCCTCGCAAAGTCCCTCCTGAATGGCTTCCCCACAGTCTCTTCAAGGTGGTCAGGATGCTAACGTAAATACCCGAAGGACATGATCCACAAAGCACAATATTCCTTAATGGAAAAGGCCATAATTAAAGCTCGGAGAAGCTTTACTATCAAAACCATACCATCAAAAGTCATTAAGTGAAAAGCACAAGAAAAAAGGAGAGTATATACATTCCATATGGTCCAAAAGTCAAACATCTGCCATGATTAACAGGTTGGGTGTAGGATGCATTTTGGAAAAAAAAGAGAAGAAAATGTATAGAAAAAAATCAGCAAGACCACCTCTGTCATTTCAGATTTCATACTGCCTAAGTGAATGGCAAACCTCCGGGATGATATTTCAAAGCTGCACTTTTGGCTTGAAATAAAAAACAAATATTTATCTTAGTTTATTGTGCTTTAATATGCTGTCTTGTGGAGTCATACTGTATGTATCAGTTTACATAACAAAAATTGGTTCTTCTGTATGGGAATAGCAGATTTTTGTTTGTCATTGTGTGGTTCATATTTAAATTACAGATTGTTGTAATTTTTCCTCAGACACAAGTGATTGATTCTTCCTAGAGTGGAGGTTTCACACTGGCTTACATATGGAATCAAAGCTGCCTATGCAGAGTCTGTCATGGAAAAACGTCCAATCCTATATCCACTGATGAACTGTTTTTCATTAGCACAAATAATGGTCTGAAGCAAAACAAGCACTGGGTTGGGTGATTGGGCTGCACGCTCCCTGCCATCTTGAGCAGACGTGTGACCTGATCCATGGCCCAGCGCTGCAGAAAGGGATTCTTTGCCCCGTGGCACACAGTCCCAGGAGTCGAATGATTCTGCTGCTTTGGCTCAACCTCTGGCCACTAATAAACTGCCACAGTGACTCAGGGCCCACAATGGAGATGGCTGTGATTGACAGCTGACCTGACCTATAATTGTCAAAGGAGCTGATTATGGAACTGCTGGAAATTTCTTTTGAGGGGGGCACTATAATTAGTGCTTGGGGTCTGGGAGCAGGTATAGTACCCCCACACACACCCCTCACCCCCCTCCATTCACACACACCCCACCCCAAAACAGCACAGGCCGAGTTTGTGACTGTCACTCACTGTGAGTTGTTACAGTATGTCAGTAGTTGGTACTTCCCCCACCCTCCCCACTTCCCCACCACCAGCCCCCTCTAGGGCTGCTAAAATTGAATCTCAAGTTGTGTCCTATTTTGGTTTGAGAACAGGTGATCTGCTTGGCAAGGCATGTCCCCTACCCACCACAACTACCACCACTTACACCCCACTCCACCGTACCCCTTTACCCCCTCAGCTTTGCCTCTCTCCAGAGGCGGTTAGCGAATGTGGTGGCAACATGCTTTTCCTAGAAAAGGGGCGAGGAACGGCCCACATGCTGATCAGTTCCTGCCCATAACGAGCATCGCGCCCGCTGTTCCACTGCCAAGCAGAACGTCACGGCTGGGACTGGGTGGTTTTCTCCTTTTTTTCTGGTAACTTTTTTGTGTGCGCTAAACAAAAATGACATGTTTTCCTGTGCCCCGCTTCGTTTGATAGCCAGACATTTGTCTTTGCTTTGTTTCGCGGCAGTGAGTCATGCGTTTTTTTGGACCAGGCCCATAGAGCTCCTCAGTAATTAGGCTGAAGTTTGTTTAATATACAGCTGCATTGCGTGGAATGAATGTGAAAGCCAATGGTTGCGGGTGAATGGCGTTGTTGAAAAACGCTTGACTGACTCAAAAATATCCAGTCAAATTAGGCAAATCCTCACACCCCCACCCCTGTGTAATCCAACATAGAGTAGTAACATACATACAAGACATTGATCTATTTTGGGAAATCTATGTAGACTTTAGAACGAAGCTTCTATTGTTTTAAAAGACACCTGCCTCTAAAGGGATTGAATCTGATTGACATATGGAACACCTGCAGGGCCACACCCACACTACCATAAGAGTCTCATTTCCATCAGTGGCGATTACTATTCAAATGTGTCTGAACAAACACAGGGGACTTTTCCCAGTTCAGCTTGCTCCTTGATTTGGGTAATTTCTCCATGGAGCTCAAAATAACAAACAGAATCACAATTGTGGATGGGAGAGGAATGGCAGAATGCAAAATGTAGTGATTTGACATGCTTAAAGATGAAAAAAAAGAGTGTAATGATTAAAATGCAAAATAGTTGGCGTCATCAGTCAAATTCAGTACAGTTAAAGCCTATTATGAGCACATCTTTAACATAGGTCACCTTGTTATTATCCCTTTACCGCATATTCTTGGCAACCTCGATAAAAAAATACTTTCCCTTTTCAGTCATGGAAGCTGGTGTAAACAAAAAAAATAATAATAGAGGGTTCCTGTCGGAGAATATTGTTGTTATGGCCTTGGCAAGATGTTCTAACTTGAAATACTTTCCTACAATTTAGACAATTATTTGTACTTGGCCATTTGTGTGATTATGAGCAGCCAATTGATATGTACAGGGCAATTTTCATCTCTGTACGAGCAGCTTAGATTTAAATAAGGACATGTTTTAGCATCAAGTCGGAACTTAAGAGAGTCTACAATTACTGCTGAAAGAGCAGAGAGAGGAACAAGTGCCCAGCCATCGTTACCAGTCCCATAACCACTGTGATGCTCAGACAGCTGCATGATGGGATTGCCCAAACACACACACACACTCACACACACCCATCCAGCCACCCACGACCCGAGGTGAATGTTCCCATGACCTCTAAGCGGGCAGGCGAGGCACGGAGGGCATTTCCGAGTGCGGGCACCCGCATTTGTCGCAGTTGTCATCCGGCGATGTTATTTCAGATCAGCATCATTTGTTTATATGCTTCCTACATAAATGCCAATCATCCATAAAGTAATGACTGCAAAACCACCAGACTGACACTGTACTATACTTGTGTCTGCCAGCAGGGAGGCGGCCTTGCTGGCTAAACCATGTACCATCCAACATCCAGAGTCATAAATGTCTTGCATATCACTGTGACATAGGTATCAATATCTTTATTACATATGTTATGAGCTCTCGTTTTCTTTATGTTGCATTTAACAAAAGTGTTTGTGGCTTTACTGAGCTGTGACGGACGAAGTTAGAAAGAGAGGGAGAGGCACTGGATGGAAAGAGCGAGCTGCAGCAGTTCCTCGGAAGCACAAAGCCCTCTCAGACGGCAGTGCCCATGGTCAGTCAGTCATGAAACGCTATAGAAGAGGTTATTGACCCCAAGGTTAACTCATGTCAGGTAAGCCACGGCAGATAATGGACAAAGAGCATTTCTTTTACAGGTGGAATGACAAGGCATATCCGCAGCGCTCTCGCCTCCTCCCGCACTGACAGATTTTCTAATTCACAGCAGATTCTCATAAAACTGGGTGGCCTGGCTACCCCACAGAGGGCCCATTCATTCTGGGTGGGATTGGGTCCGCACCCAAATTAACCGGGATTAATTTAAGGAATTGCTAAAAAAAAGTTACGGTGGGGTTGTGGGGGGGGGGGGGGGGGGGAGGTGGGAGTTCTTTGCCTTCAAATTATAAGAAGATCAATAAATTAAATGTTCAGGTCAAGATGTCAAGTAAGCGCTGATGACCAACGGACATGTGGAAAAAGGTGGGGTTCACATGGGGTGGTGGAGTGTGTGTGTGTGTGTGTGTGTGTGTGTGTGTGTGTGTTGGGTTGGTGGGATGGAGGCTTAATTACTTTATTCCTGGGAAGAAGTACTTCCATGCGTCTCTCTTTACATGCTAGAGCTGCTTTGCTGTAAACAGCCTTATGCCAGAGTGGAGTGCTTATTACTTTTCTCATTTGGTGGGATTGGTTACTTTCGTGTCTCTCTCGCCATGGCAACAGCCGTGTTTCCCTACGTTGTTTGTTTTTCACCTCCAGAATTATTACCCAAATGTTTAATTCTCCCCCCATTCCTCCACCTCCCCACAGCCCCCTCCGCTTTTTGTGTCTGCCTGTTTTTTTTCCATTAGCATTTTTGAACAAATACATTTGCGGAGATGAGGGCTTTTGCAAATGGCTGCGCCTCTTGCACAGGCTGCGTAATATGTGGTTACGATCCCAGCAATCATTCTCTCCCTGCTTGAAATGCAACAAATTACTCACCCTCAGAAGGCCCTCCGGCTTGGCTAGCTCATTTACAGGGGTGTATGTGAGTGTGTGTATGTGTGTTAGCATTTGTGTGTGTTTGTGTGTGTGTGTGTACGTAGGTGGCAACCCTCAAGGCCCTAATGGCTAAAGAAATAAATCCAGTCTGTTTCAGCACAGACACAATGCATACTAGCAAAACTGATTGAGTCTTGGCCCAAATCTGGCCCATGTTTAGATTTGCACCAGATCCGGCCAGGTTTCAATGGTTTTGGTAGCTTCAGAAAGTACTCCTAATTTTTATTTATTTTTCATTCACATATGGATGAATTTAACTTACAAAACACAAGTATGCAGAGAACTTATGAACTATTGACATGCACTGGCTAACTCATTTAGCACAGCTTGTAGGCCATGTAATTAGTGAAATTTCTTGCACAGGTGCACAAAAAGAAAAAAAGCATGATAGGAAAATGTTGCTAAATGAACTAGTGTGAGAGCTGTGACTTGGATTCGAATCCCACAATGAATATTTCTGTATTGAAACTGTTATGTTCTGACGTGCGTTAACCCACTGTGCCTGTGTAACACCTGTGTGGGCCTGACAGACTGAAGCCAAGTAGAGAGCCATAAACCCGAAGCCACATCATGTGTCATTACTTTATTAATTATGCAGGAGAAAGAGAGGGGTGGAGGGGTAGGCGGTGGATTAAGAGCGTGAGACAGAGAAAGAAGCTTCTGGATCATTACATATACCATGAATAGGTAAACAGGACCCATCCTGTGATGACAACAGGACAGTGGAAAAAGAGGTCTTAAAATTGGCCAAGTCATGGTAACCGGGTCCTTTAAGAGTCTGTTAGTGTTATCAATAAAAGATAACCTGTCACCTACTATATAAGTGTTAGATTGTTTCTTTCTCAAAGGAAACGTTCATTGTGTCTTATATACAATGGCTGCTATGCACAGTCCCATACAATGCTGAATGCAAGTCCTTCTGAATTCCATGCGTTTGAAAACAAGAGTCTGACTTCCTTTTAACCTTGACATGAATATCCGTCTCATTCACAGACAATACAACAGACACAAGCACCCTAATATGTCTGTGATGAAATAAAATAGTCAATGTCGATGTCACCAGAGAGTTATATTACAAATATTCCAACAACAACAACAACAGAAAACAACGAACCCTGCCCAGATTAGCATCAGTGTTTATGCTGGCCGCTCTTAATCTGGGCCACGGGGGACATACCTGTACAGCGTCAAACCCACAGGTAGGGTTACCTGCCCCTCGGCCACAGCTACAATGGGGCAAAATTACACCTGATCTGCCAGACCCAGCAAGACCCTGGGTCTGCTCCAGAGCAGAGAGGAAGGGAGGGAGGGAGGGTGGCTGGCGTGGAGCAGACATGTCCTGGCATCTCAGCTTGCTCCCTGCCCTGGCAGTGCCACGTCTCAGACTCACCACCCACCATCACCACCACCACCACCACACTTCCACCCTCCACACACACACACAGACCAGAATCTACTTCCTTCTAGTTTTTCACTCTTTCTCTATTTCTGTATTCCTTTTCCCTCTGTTCTTGCATCTCTTTTCACTAAAGCTCTTCCTCCCTTCCTCAAATCTCCTCTCTCCCACTCTCATCCTTCTATTCTCTCTTTCTCTCTCTCTCTCTCCCCCTCTCTCTCCCTCACTGTCTGTGTTGTGGATGTATTAGAGTAATTGCTTGTCTCCAGGTACACGGCTGGGAGGGCTCCCTCAGGAGCTGCTTCCGTTCCTCCCACCTGTCCCTCAGAAAGCCACTGAGCCGAGCCCGGGGCCCGGCCGACACAATGCACATTCACAGAGGAGTGGAGAGAGCCTGGGACTCACTGCACTCAAACAGAAAAACACTCCTCCAAAACAGAGGAAACGTTTAATGTAAAGGGGGGGGGGGTCTGGTGAAGAGAAAGAAAGAAAGGAAGGAAGAGAGGAAGGAAGGAAGGAGGAATAGGGAGGAAGAAAGGGGGGTGACCTGTGTTTGTGTGTTGTGATGGTGACAGAAGTGGAGAGGAAAAAGGGGCAACAGCTCTTGTTTGGTTTTCTTCTCCTTTACCTCTACATATTGTTTTGTTTACCAAGGGTTCTCCTTTGCATGTACACACACACACACACACACACACACAGAGATAGAGAGAGAGATGTCCACATGTGTGCACACATGTGCACAAAGACAGGAGGCCAGATGCTGGACAAGACAGTGATCAGCTACTGCAGCTGCCCGGGATGTGTCTGTATGCCTGTGTGTGTGTGTGTGTGTGTGTGTGTGTGTGTGTACAAACTAGGAAGTGTGTGAGAGAGTGTGGGTGTACAAAAATGCATTTTTTTTGAGTGTGTGTGTGTGTGTGTGTCGTCTTTTGTAATTGGTCCACAGTCCTGCAGTGCTATAGCCCTCCTTCCAGGTGTCTGCTGCTCTGTGCAACCAGCTGGATCATCCCTCTTCTCCCACCACCATCACCGCCCTCCACCCCCACCACCAGATGCCTCCAGGCGGACAAAAGCCTGGAGATGCTCCCCACCTGTCCCCCAGTGCTTCCAGACGCCATCGGCAGCCCCCTTTTCTCCCCGCTCCATTAGAGCGCCCGTCGCTCACACTTTAGGGAAACCCAAGTCGGCGCAGTTATCCAGTTAGCCACAGCTCCCCATCTGGCCCCCGAGCAGCACCGCCAGCAGCGGAGGAGGCCTGAGCAGCAGATATGCATAAATGAGCTACACACTTGAGAGAGAGAGAGAGAGAGAGAGAGAGAGAGAGAGAGAGAGAGCGTGTGTGTGTGGTGTGTGTCCTAAATGAGTGCGCCAGGTGACCGACACCAAAACTTGAGATGGTGGCCAAGTCTCACAGTACTGATTATGCCATTGCCAGGGTCCAGGCAAGGTGAGGTTTTGGATGCGGTGGGGGGGGGGGGTGGTGGTGACGGAGTTGGGAAGTAGGGGTGAAGAGGGTGGAGGGGGTCACTGTAGGGGGGAGGGGGCTTAAGGATAGGGGAGGGGGAGTAAGAATAACAGGTTTGTTGTGCTGAGGTTGGATTGGTCTATTAGGTGTCCTTTGTTTCTTCTTCATCCATCCAGGATCCAGGCTGCGGCTCTAGTGGGATTGGGTATACCGGGAGCCCGCTGGACAAAGGCCCCCTTCATC
Organism: Limnothrissa miodon; assembly: GCA_017657215.1. Lineage (NCBI taxonomy): Eukaryota > Metazoa > Chordata > Actinopteri > Clupeiformes > Clupeidae > Limnothrissa > Limnothrissa miodon. Next base: position 336,960 of record JAGFZM010000174.1, on the reverse strand, counting down.
ACCAGCCCCTGTCCTGCGCCGAGAGTTCAGCTTTCACAGGCTTATCAAGATCTTCTGCAAGTGTGCTGAAAAGCCAATCACAAATGTAAAAAAAGACCCCTGGGATTTAGGACCCAACAGAACCAACCCACACCACCACCACCACACACACCATTACCCCCAAACTACTCACCCCAAAATCCATCTCTTTAAGGTTGCCCATTAAGAAGACCTTTTTTTCACACCGGGTGGAATTTGGCGTGGAGTGTGAACAGGATGCTGGAAGTCATGGAGGTGTGTTTTGTACTGCGAGCAAGGGCCAAGAGAGTCTGTACCACTGTGGGTTCATACCCGGCCAAGCCGGACCCGACAGAGCTTTAAACTATGGAAACATTTACAAAATCATATTGTACAAATAAAAAAGCATGTTTTGCAAAAAAAAAGCAGTTGGGTTGAGCCTTAATTGAGTTGGGCCTTTCACCAGATGTCTTAATATTAACAGCCATGCGCGACAACAGGATGGACGTGATGGGTAGGCGGCCTGCAGAAGTGCATTTAAAAATAAACCGCAGAAAAAAACATTCCCCCCGCGTTCCGCCAGTGGGCAAGAGGCGAAGAATAGCGTAGCGATGCGTCTGTCACCTGGCCGGCTGGCGGGCGTTGGAGACGGATGGCCTAGGCTGGATCCTGAACGACAGGGATGATTCGCAGAATAAATCACTTGTGGAAAGGTGAAATGTAGCCAGCGCGCGAGGCACCGTAATCCATTCCAGACATGTGCGTAACATTAGGAAAAGCAGGTGCTAACAATTGGGGCGGCTGTCAGTAAGCTGCGGTGATCTCTTTTGATATCTTAATTGTTAGTCTATCCGAGCACAATTTTTGGCAACATTGCTGTCCAACCAAACTGCTCCGGTCCCATCTGTTGGGGACGATTGGGAATGCATGGTGGGGGTGTATTTGGAAAGGGGAGGGCAATGCTCCTTATCCCCCTTCGTCAAAGAAGAAGCATCACACACGTGTGTCTGTGTGAGACAGACAGAGAGGTGGAATTATAAAGCCAGAAAGAGACAAAGACAGATAAGGTGTATTTTGCAGGAAGTGAGAGAGTGAGAATGTGTGTGTGTGTGTGTGTATGTGTGTGTAATTGTTAGTGTGTGTGTATGTGTGTCAGCGCCTGGCCCATCCGGATGCTTTGAAGCAAATCGGGTCTGATTGGCGCCATTTCCGTTGGCGTCCCCTGTGCTCCCAGGGATTGGCCTAACTCTGATAATTGGCCCCATTTGAAGAACTACTGAAGAAGGAAGACTACAGCCTGCTGTTCCTGCTGTGCGTGTGTGTGTGTGTGTGTGAGCGTGTGTGTGCATGTCAGACCACGTTCAC
>JAGFZM010000174.1:292603-330729 GCA_017657215.1 Limnothrissa miodon | reverse complement strand
AATAATAATAATAATAATAATAATAATAATAATAATAATAATAATAATTGTATCAGCATGTTGATTATATTAGGCTGCATTTACTGAGATTTTGTAAAATATTACTTTTGTTAAAATATTATGAACATCAGTTGATGTTATTAAATAGCCTAAATGTAGGCGCTACTATTTCATTATGCAACTAGAAACCTATATCCTGACGTTTAAAAGTCTACATAGGCTTAAAAATACCTTTATCGTAACGTAGTTTCCTTAAAGTCGGCAAGACGTTTTTAAACTGTAGGCCTAACTGATCTTATTGAACTTATTGAATTGGCAACATGCAATTTAAATTACTTTTAATGAAACATTTGGGAAATAACTTAAATATAATTAAGGTAGGCTACATTACACGCAATAGTAAAAGAAAAAGAAAAATAAGGCAATATTGTTTTTACAATTAATTCTTTTCCGAAACCATGGTAGCCTACAAGATACAAATTAAGATGTGCGATAATAACCCCATTAAAGGCGGTTTCAATTACCAAGCATGACTGGAAACCTTTTTTCTGGGCCTTTTTAAAATAGAATTAAATACTTAAATATTAAAATAGTATTAAATACTTTTCCAGAAATATGCAAAATCTTCAGCATTTAAGGAAAACAACAAAAGTTCTCAGCTATAGCGTTAATATAACAATTGATAAAAGATCTTAAAGAGTTATTTGAGATTCAAATAAGATCTTAAAACTGATTTCAGTGCAATATACCCGTTTTAAAATTTCCAGCATTAAATATATAACAAATAATTCATATTAAGTTGCAATGTTAGGTTGAATAAACTCGGGAAGAAATAAACAAGAATTTAATTTAAAAATGTTTCTAAGTGCAGGTAAACCCACCACATGTAGGTATTATGCATAGACTAGGCCTACTGCACATTTTATAGAAACCAACAAAATAATTACGTGGCGCATTTGTAAATGCCACCATGAAAAACTCACTACTAACCTAGGTAGATAATTAGATCTTATTATGGTAATAAGTTTGTATCGTCTTTCTTGCCTTCAATGTCCAACCAGACATCAATCTCTATTTAGTGATGAACGTAAATGCACCGCCATCTGCCGGAGAGTGTGAGAAATTGAATCCACTTCGATCTGCATGGACAATGTTGTAAACAAAATGGCCGGTACGTCGGTGAACTGTGAGATCATGACCATTTTCAATGTAAGTCAATGCGAGACTTTAAAGATTGAAGCTACTATTTACATATACGTTACACAAACGTTGCGCACTAAAACTTTGCTCAATCCACCAGTAGATCCGACCGCAATATATTAAGAGTTTTCACAATAGGTCCTTAAAGTGGTTGGAGGGAGCCATCAGGTGCATAGCTCAGATTGCATTTCATTGTTTAACGGCCTGAGTGCTATTCACTAGGCCTCTGTGAAGCATATTCCTGGGAACTGTCCCTTACCCGAAACTCTTGCTGCCGCCGACCTCACCCACCTCTCCCCGCAGGCTAAAGTAATGATGCAGGGTCCTCACAGCCACATAAATAACTAAAGCCCCCAAAGGGCTGCTGCCTAGCGCACAGGTGCTATGGGAACTTCAGTAACGACCCTGCGAGCTGTTAAGGGCTCAGTTACGGACTGAACCCTGGGGTCCCTGTCTGTGGTATCGGGGAACGAGGCCTCCGTCAGGCCCGGAGTGGACCCATGGGTTGCATTAATGATGCATGAGCTTCAAGAGGGTCCATAAATGATAAATAATCACCATAAGTCATGCAGGCCCCCAGCTTGGGCCTGGCCTGTAACATTGCTCCCCCCTCCTCGGATGCGCTATCACAGGCTAATTTGTTAATATTGGGGCCCTTGAGAAAGCTGGTGGGGATCCCCCGAGGCCCTTGAAAAACAAGCGCTCCGTCAACAGGAGGATATCCCACTGCCTCCCTACGTCAGCGGGCAGTGAGAGGGCCGTGAGGTCCCTGACATTAGAGCCTCCGGAGGATATGGGGATGGTGTGAGTTTAGCGTATGTGTGTAAGTAAAGTGTGTGTGTGTGTGTGTGTGTGTGTGTGTGTGTCCACAGAGAATGACACCGTGAGTGAATGTGTGCTTGCGTGAATGTTTGTGTGACAGAGTAAATGAATGAGTGAGAAAAAAAAGAGATAAAAAAGAGTTGTGAAACAATGCGTGTGTGTGTGTGTGTGTCCTGTATGAGTGAGTGTTTAGGTCTGAGGGGATCTGATGGTCGGTGCTCAGCCTTGACACCCTGTCCAGGGAACTCCGGTGGTGTGTGTCAGCTTCAAAGAGCAGGGCCTGTGAGCAGAGAGGCCCCGTCTGTCTGTCTGCAGCCTCCAGTCCCGACACCCACCCCCCTCTTCCCTTCAGAAGCCTGGGGAGCCCAGAGAGGGACGCCGGGGGCAGCTTGTCTGGAAGTGTGGGCTGACGTATGAGGACAGAGTCTGAAACTGCCGTCTGCCTCCCGTTTCCCAGATGAACCCCCAGCTTCTCTCTTTCACTCAGTCTCTCTCTGTCTGTCTCTATTTCTCTCTCTTGCTTTGTCAGTATGTCTGCTTGTTTTTGTGAGTCTTTGACACTTTTTTTTCACCTGTCCCCTTCCATTCTATTTCAGGCTCTCCATAGTCTCTATATATCTCCTTCTCTCTCTTACACTCTCTTTCTTATTCTCTATCTGGTATTCCTTCACTTTTTCTGTCTATAACGCTGTCATCCATTTCTGCCCCTGGATTGGCCATAACTATCATGAGGAATAGCAACAGAGACTATACTGCAGAACATGAGAAAAACAGATATTCTCTCATTCTTGAGTGTGTGTCAGATGCCACCATTTACGTTCTCTCTCTCTTTCACTCACTCCCTCTGTCTGTCTGTCTGTCTCACTGCTGTTTTCCCATGTTCTCAGACTTATGGGTCCAGGCACTGCAAATGAAAAACGTCTCCCGGTCCAAATTATAGCCTCAACCATTCTGGCTTACGCAGCGCTCAAAAGAAATCCCAGTTAATTGTGGTGCTCCGATCGTCATCCTCCTGATTCGTGTTTTGCTTGGCTGGACAGGCGCAGTGGTCAAAGCCCAATTGCCCGGTGCAGAGTAGAATCCATGATTATTATTCAGATGGCCTGGTCAAGTGCCCAGGCAACCAAGGGAACGCAAGGGGATTTTTTTTTTTTCGGGTCGATGATGTCATGCCGGGTGTTTTATCTCAGCACGGATCAGCACTTCGACATTTCCTCCCCTGGCTTAAGAGGTGGTGAGGAGTGGTTGGTTTGTGTGTGTGTGTGTGTGTGTGAGGGGAGTGGGGGGGGGGGGGGGGGGGTGGGGGGTGGTGATAGGGGGAGGTGGGGGTTGCTGGCAGGGTAATGATTTTTCGGAGCCCGCACGCTCTCATTCCCGGAGCTGGCGTTATTGCAGGAGGCATTTCTTTCTTGTTTTCGAGGGATTACTGAAGCGCCACATCTTTGTTGTATTACATTCCTGAATAGCAATAACTCGGCCACGCTCCCACTGAGACCCCACACTGTCAGCGCCGGGGCTTGTGACGCCAGAGCGGAGAGGGCAAACGCCTGCTTGCACAGGGGACATTCAGGAATTTGCTGCCCCCCTCACCGCACCGCCTCTGCCCTGCCCGTCTTAAGCCGCTCACCAAACTTTCTTTTTTTTTTTTGTCGAATAGCCTACGAAAAATGCCAGCGCGTTTTGTGCAACTCCGTTTGATATGGTTTTTAAGGTTATTTGAATACACCCACGACATAACACTATGTAGGATAAATACAGGGTTGCTAGTCTGAATGTTTTGCTTTACTACTTAATGGTATGATACAGTAAGACTAATGTATGCATACAAACAAGACCAAGAATACCTAGCTTGCCATTTGAGGCCGTCCTACGTTTTCCGCTGTTGACAGCAGACTTTGTTGTGTGATGTCGGCGGCGCTGCATGCAAATCGCTTGACCTCGTGTGACAAATTCTTCTTGCGGCCATCTAAGACAATCTTAAGACAGAGCGAGACATCCTGACATCCTGAAATATGTGAGCTTAGGAGCTCCTAGGAGACAGCAGGGTGATAAGCTGTGAGAAGAACCCTAGTAGGTCTTCCTAAACACCCCCACCCTACCCCCCCCATCCCCTCTCCTAACTCCCCAATCAACCCTTTTTCCTGCCTTAGTAAAGGAAGCAGAGCGTCAGCCAGGGGCTTGTTACCTGACGCAGGTGAAGGAGAAGTGACAGCAGTGGCCCTAGTTGGTCCTGCGAGGGGAAACCAGCTTTTGTCCCGCGGCCGGACGCACCCCTGGCGAGACGCGCGGAGTTGGGTTTTATTGCCCTGCGATAAAACAGCACAGCGGGGGTGGTTGAAGGGGTCTGAGGCAGATGACTAGTCTCATGCCTAGGCTTATGACGAACAATCAGAGAGAGAGAGAGAAGGAGAGAGAGAGAGAGGGAGGAAGTAATTGGAGAGAGAAAGAAATCACACATCTCATTTCTCACACCCTCCTCTCTCTTCATGGTCAAAATTGCATTTTATGTACATCCCCCTTTTCTCTTTTGCAGATGGGTTAAATATGACATCAAAGGCCCTTTAATGTTTCACAGTTGCTCTCAGGTTTCGTCCCGGTATTGAGTTCAAAACTAGTGCACAGCGTATTTTTACAGTAGATTTAATGGATCACAATCCATAATCAGATTATCACTGGCTTAATGTATAACAAATTTCACTAGGCCAACTTCAAAATCCCCCTCGCACATTATAGCCAGAGAGTAGAATCTTTTTTAATAATTCAATATTTCTACCAGAAGTGAAGCAGGGCAGACTACTGGTATGGCAGGCGTGTAGCAAATTCAACAGGATGAATGAGATGGCCTCATATAAAGGGGGAGGAAAGGCGAACCTTTTCTTTTTTTCATGCCTTGCTTCCTTGTTCATAATGTCACAGTTTAAGACTCCTGTGAGTTTCCCATAGGGTCATTCGTGTTGCATTCAAGTAACATGCATATGCATGCATATCTGTCCGAGAGGGATGGCAATAAATGCCGAAGGGGATAGATAATGGGTGATGTGTGATGAGCTCTGTGGGAGCATATCTCTAATGGTTTGTTTTATGGCATGCTCCTGCTCTCTGGTCTCGTTTGTTGGCCATGGCGGTCACCCCAGAGGGGCCTATGCACACTTCAAGCTCCCAGATGTGCGCTGTGACAATTCAGCTAGTTGAATTAGTTGCTTAACTTGCGACTGTGTAAGCATACGTCAGCTGCCTGAATGTCCATTAAAAAGTCCTTCCTGGCCAAAAAAAGAACTCCTTTTTAACGGATAGTGCAGCACAGTTGATCTCAGGAGAGGTACAGGCCACAGCTCCAGCCAGTCTCCATGTTCCAGACTGCATAAAACAAAAGTGGTTGTCACGACAATGATTCATAGATCATCACTCACCTAGCAACATGTGGGCTGCCTTTCCTTTAAAACAGATAGATATGTCTGCCTTGGCTTTGGGTTTTTAACAGCCAGCCCTACGAGCACGATGTGAATGAGTGTGCTAGTGATAGTTTGCCTTCGTCACTCTTGTTCGGCTCGGGATGAGCCAGCGGCGTAAATTGGAAACACGGCAGGAGGATGGATGGCTTCCATCAGTCTGGAGTCGAGAGCCGGCTTATGATGTAATAGAACAAACACGTAGCGCAGGGCAGCGGCCTGTGCTAATCAAGGCAGGCGTTCTCTACTGAGACATGGAGACAGCATGCGTCTCTCTCTCTCTCTCTCTCTCTCTCACTCTCTCTCTATTTTTCTATTCTCTCTCTCTTTCATTTTTGTCTTTCTCCACTTATTTCCTGAGCTTTTTCAGTCTCTGTCATATACAGATATTTTTTTCCCCAAAATTACACACATGAAATCCCCATCTCTCTCTCAAACACACATTTACCCACACACAAACACACACACACACACACACACACACACACACACACAGTTTTCCTTACAACTCTGTTGTTCACCTTCTGCTTTCTCTTCCTACTTCTCTCTCTCTCTTTCTCTCTCTATGTGTCTCTCTCTACAGTACATTCACTTCTTCCCATTTTATCCATCCTCCTCTGTTCATCAGTCCATCACTCATTCATAATGTCTAATCTCATTTAGGTGCTGAACGTGTGCCTAACTCCTTGTGGGCAGGATGACTCGGTGGAGGCATGGGGTGGGATGTGTGTGTGTGTGTGTGTGTGTGTGTGTGTGTTGTGTGTGTGTTTGTTGTGGAGGGGGGTGGTGGGTAGTTACACATGTGAAATCTCTCTGTCGTCCCTGCACTCTCTGCCCCTTGCATAAATAAACAGGAATGTCCCATCATCCATCATGATCCTGATCCACCTCACAGCACAGCAGGAGCATGCCCAACAAAAACAAGGCTTCTGTTTTCCATCTGAGGATGTGTGTGTGTGTGTGTGTGTGTGTGTGTTCTTGTGTGTCTGTAAGATAATGTGTGTTTGTGTGTGCGTGTGTGTGTGTGTGTATGTGTGTGTGTTTGAGTGAATTATACAGGGGCTGTGTCAAATGCAGAAGACAGGAGGATGTCATGGACCACTTTGGTGGCGCGCTTTGATAGTCCACGGCACTGAAACACAAAACCACAGCTTCTAAATTAGGATTATACAAATTAGTTTTTCCCCTATCCCTTTTTCCCTCTTTCCCTCTCTCTTTTTCTCCACCTCCGTTTTTCTGAGCTTGTAATTAAGGCTTAATGTACACCCTACTTACAAACATTACTGTCATTCTGCATTTTAACATTCTTCTGGGGTGTCCACGCTGCTTGCTCGAGCTTCAGAAGTGGTGGTTATTTCGAACGTAAGTGGCAGTGATTATGGTTTGCGATTCGGAACGGGTATTTGCGGAGGACTCCCGGTATAGCTGCCTTGGCCACGGGCTTGTTTAGTTTGTCACCAGCCGTCTAACCATCTGAACGGCACATTGCCGCAGAGCCTCCAGGTGCATGACATCTGACTTGCGCTACAAAATTAGCTCTCTTTTGCCGTGCCATTCGATGCTAATTCAATGTATATCTGGCTCATGCAAAGCACTGCTCATTTTGTTGTGCACAGACGCCAGTGCATTGCTGTCTTTTGCAAATTGTATGCAATCAGATTCAGCTTTATTGGACCTTAGCAGAGTACAGACACAAAAGCAATGGCATGTTACTGTCCAATCAGATGTAGTCAAAACATTTTTTAATCATTAAGCTAAGCCTAAAGTCAATATGTACACACATATGTACAACATGCACATATGTATTTAGTGGTAAAGCTCACTGTGCAAAATACAGATTTGATTGTAATCAGAGTAGTTGTGGTAGTTGTAACTTGAATAAATAGAGACTACATGTGGGTGGAATAGTTAGAATGTGCATAATGAACCCATACATTTTGTAAATCTGTGTTTTGCTATAATAGTAACATTTTATTTAGTATTTTTGAGTGTTATGAATGTATTTTTTATTAATTTATATTTTTGGGGGGAATTACAGTTTTCTAGTGTGTAAACAGCATAATCTTTCTGGAGTTTGAAGCATAAGGTCCATTCAACAAGCAAGCAATCTTTGGATTTGTTCTCACTGAAAAGATCCAGCTCTGTCAAATCTGTGGCTATGCCACAACATCTCAACAACTACTATGTTTCTCCAGAATCTTTCATCAGCAATCTCCTTTCACTTCACCTAGCCAAAATACAGACACAGAAGAGATATACTGCCCCTAGAGTTTGGATGTATAATAGCATGGGACTCAGACAGAGACAAATCTAAAAGTATTTTTGCAACTCAGCTCTATATTTTGTTAACTCCATTCACCTAGGTACACCAAATACACAATATGAACTTTTTCACAATTATTCTTCTATAAACAGAACAAACCTATAAGAGCACTTTGTGCTTTTTTTGGCTGATGTGATAAGGGTGAAGTCATGGAAAACACTAATTTATCTGGCATTACAGTTTATCATGATACATCAGAGTAACATTGTTAATTAGTGTAGAAAAATAAACCATATATGACCACTTAGTCCTTTATTGTCCGTTTTTGAAAGGTCAGATATATTTTCATTTATCCTGCAATTAAAATAGTCCTATAAACACAAATGTGAACTGGAAGTGCATAATTCATAGACCTTATTGCAGAGTGCATCTGATAAAAGATTTAATATCAGTTTAACGCACTGTAACAATATTAATGAGCGGCCTGTCAGTGTGTGGTTGTTCTCCTTTAAATCACACAGACACAAACACATAAACACACCCACAGAGCCCCTCTCACTCATCTACTACACACACACACATGCCCAGGATTACATATCTAATTTACACACAGGCACAATTCCACACAATCATAGACTGCTAATTTGGGTGATTATGAGTCTCTCTCTCTCTCTCTCTCTCTCTCTCTCTCTCTCTCTCTCTATGTGTGTATGTATGTGTGTGTTGTGTGACGTGCTGTGTCTGACAATGGCAATCAGTCTACACAGGTCTGCTCATTTGGGTGATTATGAGTCTTGTGTGTCTTGCTGTCTGACAATGGCAATAACAGTCTACACAGGTCAGCTAATTTAAGTGATTATGGGTCTCTCCCTGTGTGTGTGTATGTGTTGTGTGTCTTGCTGTCTGAAAATGGCAGTCACAATCTACACAGATCTCCTAATTTGGGTGATAATGAGTCCGTCTCTCCCTCTCTCTCTCAGTCTTTCTCTGTGTGTGTATGTGTGTGCTTGAGCCTATCCTGTAGCTGTAGCCTTCATTTACCTATTTAGGGTTATGTGATGGGTTGTTTGACAGACGTCCACCATCTGACCAGGTCCTTTCTAGTTCAGCAGTGCACACACATCTACGCATTTTAACAAGTGCTGGACCAAAGTGAAAGAGAGAGATGTACTTTGATACTTACACTGTCCTAACCTTCATGTGGATATTTTAATGGTACAACCAAAAGACCTTACAGTCAGGTATATCAAACAGAGCAAGTGGGAAGTGGGAAGATTTCTGCAGTATAAAGAGTAGCCACTAAGAAATAGGCAGGCCCATAGTAAAGTCATCAACCAATAACTCACTCAGTTATAAGAGGTGGTTCTTTATTTAGGGTTCATGATTAGCAACGATTCTACAAGCATATGAGAGGAGTCGGATCTTTGCCGATTTCCGTAACACCGCCGGCTGCTTTCCCTCTTCGTCCTGAGAGGATGCCAGTTCCTGAAATTCTTTGTAATCGTCTGGTTAAGATATCACAGCTGCCACCAGTGCAGGCCCATTCCAACAGACATGGGTGCATAAAATAGTTCATAAAAGGAGGGAAAACAGTCTGCAGTTCTTTGGCCCTTGCATGTGGACTTTATTTAGAGAACCTCCGGGAGTATTTTTTTTTGAATGAATGAATGAAAGAAAGGAAGAAAGAAAGAAAGAAAAAGGAAGAAAAGAAAGAAACAAAAAAAAATGCAATGCCACTCTCTGATCAGCACGGAACGGATTGGACTTAATTAAAGCTCTCCTCATCGTCCAATCTGTCACTGACTGCACTCATTTACCAGCATGTGTTCTGTGATTAAAGAACTCTCCATGCCCTCCGCTCCAGCGCTGAGGAGCAGAGACTACACACTCGCTCTCACACACAATACACACACACACATATACACACTCATACATTAACACATGCACACCCACATACACAAAACTCATACATTAAAACATACACACACACAAGAAACACATAAAGCACTCCAACAAGAAACCAGAAAACACACACACACCGCATTCGCACACATGCCAATAGCACCGGCACTTTCGGCTGAGTTCTGAGGGAATTCTCCAGCAGTGAGGCAAATCCCCGCACAGTGTCATGTCATGTCACGTCCTGTCCCATCATGTTTCCGGTTCCGCTAGGCTGGCGTGTACCGAACGTGGCTAATGCATCTCTGCCCGCATCGGCAGCCTCAGCCATAATAATTAAAGACACACTACATCTTGGCCCCTCATTAATCATGGCTTATATGGACTTTGAAGCCCTAATGTAAAACAGCCAGACCAAAGGCCGAGGCACTGGTTTATTGTGTCTGGACAAATTGTGGTAAGAGCAAGGCGAGGCGGCATACCCTATTTCTGACCAAACCCTGTTCACCTCCCTCAAGAGCACAAACTCTGCTCACACGTACACACACACACACACAGGAAATAGACATTAAAAGCCACAAAGATAAGATTTTTTTTTGTGCAGGAAGGGAGAAGTCTGGAGGGAGATACTTTTAAAAGCATGTTTTTTTACATTGCAAACTTAAAAGTTTGTAGTGGAAGTTATGTGGTGCTGTTTTGAGGATGTGTTAATGATAAGACACAGCAGTGGAGCCATCTCAAACACTGAGTAACTTCAGGTCCCGTAACATATTTTGGAGGTGTAATAAAAATTTGAGCTTGTTCATGAGAGATGCATAGGTGATTGATGATAGAAGTAATGCACAGCTACACAAAGCTCGGTTCTTGGTAAGTAGCCAAGGCTGGAGGGTTTTTGCAATTATTACCACTCAGCCTGGGGATTCTCTGCGTTTAAGAAGCATATATTACTCGACAGCGTTGTTGAATATAAAACGCTCGGGTCTGTAGCTTGCAGAATTAAGTGCTGCTGTTTTTGAGTGGCCCAATGTTTTATCCTCTGGGGGGAAAAAATCCAGCTTTCCTGCTGTCAAAAGACCAAGGCTGCGCTTCACATAACAACGACTGTTCCATTATTCAGAGTGACTCAGATCTGGCACTCACCTCTGAATGAGCGTAACCACAGGCAGACTCAGCCTATCAAGAAGATGAGGCAGAGAGAGAGGGAGAGAGAGGGAAAGAGAAGAGGCCAGACACACAGTGTCTTTGCCCTTGCCTGTAAAACAGGACCCCGACTTTTAAGTCAGCAGCCTGCTACATTAGGCCTTCTGAAACTGTGGATGAGTAGAGCCAAGAGCATCCATCATGGAGCAAGGGGGAAGGGGGTGAGGGCTTTTATTTTGCCGTGCTGATGAAAATGTACGGCATACGTCCAATCTCACAGGTGCCGAGGGGGGTAGCAGGACTAGATGCTGTCATGGCCCATATGCCAACCCAGCAAAGACCAGACTCACGGTCTACAAAAGATTTTGGAGTCACTACCAAACAACCTGCATAAACTGGACAACTAGTATACTAGTACTGTGTACTAGCTAGTATTGTTTTATTGGGACTTCAAGAAAAAGAGGAATTTTCCCCAGGCCCCTATTATACAAAAACTGGCTACAGCTCGTGAAGCAGTGAAAATGGTACGGATCTGTGTTTGCAGGCGGGGTGGAACATGCCAGTAGACTGTATTTATTTGAGCAAATTTCCTCTGCACCCATCTCTAAGTTACATTTGTGTGAGTGCCAGCTCTGGTACTCAGTCATGGGCCCAGAGCGGATCATGGGAGCTTTATGAGAGCACTGTGACCGCTTGGTCCTGGCTGTGCAGAGGGCATGCACCTACCGCGAGCTTTAAAATCGAGGCCTCACAGCCAAAGACAACTGTGTTAGCCCATTGAGAGGCCCGGCAGAACCAAAATCGCACTAAAGTGAGGGATGTGGCAAAAATACCCACAGACGAAAAGGCAGAGCTCTCCTCCAAAATTTTGGCATGGACTGGAGAACAAACAAGAGATGAAGGAAGGGATTCTTTTTTTCATTCCCTCATTCTGAACATGGATGGAAAAGACATAAGGCCTCCGGCCAGCGCCGCAGCGGCCGTGTGCCAAACCCAAGAGTGAGCCGTCGTCGCAACAATTTGCTGGTGGTTTGCCATGGTACCGTTTTTTCATCAAGACCCCACAGTTTTATAGAGTGATTCTGACAGGAGACAACGGTCAGATGAAAGTTTAAGTGCTGTGCGATTCTCTCCCCCCCTCCCCATCCCCCCTCTCTCTTCCTTAAATAAACAAGGAAAAGGCTGCCATCCTGCGCTGGAAAAATGCGGGTGTTTATTTGAAGGCTAACTACTGTTTCAGGAATCTGTGGTTTGTCAGCGTGCCCCGCAGGTGAGCTCACCCACTACCGTCACACACGTCAGGATAGGGGCCAGAGGGAGTCCAGTGCCCAGCTCTCTCTCTCTCTCTCTCTCATTTTCTCCTACATTCTCTTTTTTCTTATTTTTCATTTCTTCCCATTTTCTCTCTCTTTCTATCTGTCCTTCTCTTGGCTCTTTCCTTCTCCCTCACTCCTTGATTCTGTCCGTCTTGTCTTCTAGCCATCCTTTTCACTCTTTCCCTCTCCTCCTCCTCTCTTCTTCCCTCTCCTCCTCCTCTCTTCTTCCCTCTCCTCCCCCTTCTTCTTTCTTCGTCCCTCTTTGCCGCTTTCAGCTGGCTTGCACAATATTTTGCTGGTAGTCAAAACAAAATTAAGTTGGGTTTGTTATCTTAAAATTAGGCTCAGAAATGTCTATGCTGTTGCTGCTGCTTTCAGCATGACAACCCAGCAAGATCACGTGTCATCACACTCCACACATTCAACACTGTATTAACAATGTATTAGTATAAACGTATACATTTATTTTTAGAAAGTTTTAAAAAATGAAATAAATAGGTACACAATTTTCCCATAAAATAAGAGACAATATATACACACATGAGAGAGCAAATTTATGTGATAGCCTAGCTTCACTTTAGCGACCACTTCTGAAAGCAATTAGTGTCGCCTATTCTACTGCTGCCACCTAGTGGAATTATTGATGTCCTGTGTGTTGCTAGTGTTGTGCATAACCAACATGTTTAGCAAACATGGTCTGGAAGTCGAGATCATAGACCTGACACTGTATTTGCCAACACAGCTCAAACCAGTTGAGGCACATGTTTGAAAAGAGGCCAGAGGCCTGTCTTATTGGGTTACAGCTTTGGATATTTTATAGTGCTATTAAGATCCAGGTGAAATGCAGCTGATATGGATGGCGGTACCATAAACAGTCACATCAGTCACATGTACACACACAGCGCAAAGTTAAAAAATACAGAACTTAGCCGACTTTATAAACAAAACTAATACACAAAAATGTACAATGTCTTTCAAACAGCTAACTGTAACTTTTGTCAGACAGTAATTTCAAGTGCTTGCTGTCTGAGCCTGAGAAATCAGATCTGTAAGAAGCGTGTCATACGTGCTGTGCTTGATCCTGCTTCCTGTGTCTCCATGGCATCCACCTCATCAGCCTCCTGCAGAGGGGCTATCCCCTGCACCTCCCGAGGGTGGAAGAAAACATAGTACACACACAACAGGCCCAGTCCCACAACCAGGCCTACCGCGATGGCCACAGAGGCACAGTCGTACTTCAGCACGTCTGGCTTGAAGGCGTAAAGGATGAAAGGGGTGGACAGGCTCTGGATAAAGTAGAAGATGTAGTAGACCGCCATGGGCACCCTCGTCCTCTGGCCCTTGACATTGAAGAAGGTGAAGACGAGGATGAAGCCGACGATGGCTCGGTACAAAACCTCCAGAACTCGTGACGTGCAGAAGTTAGTGTGCAGGATAAAAGCCCAAAACGTGCCCACAATCCACATCAGGGCAATGGATAAGATGGAGCAGAGAGGATTCAGAAGGAGCAGCAGACTGAGGCTGAAGATCCGGGTGGTAATGGTAAAGAGCTTGTATAACAGGTAAACTACGGTGGGTAGTGGCTTCTCGGTCAGCTGCCCAAACGACCTCCGGAGGCAGCGTCGGTAGTCCACCACTGACCAGGCCACATTGAAGAAGGAGAAGGCCATGGAGAGGTCTACACAAAAACAAAACCCTTAATTCACCATGCCTCATACATACTCTACCTACTTCAGATGGATATCAAGAGTTCAAATAATAGCTACCAGTCAATCAAAAAAATGGTTCTTCTTTTTTTGTCTTCTAATTTCTATTGACTTTACCTGTATTGCCTTGCTACTCAAGAATAGGCCATGCTGTAGCAGTCTAGTTTATAGCTACTGCAAATAATTATTCTGTGTTAGCCACACTCAATGGCACCTGTGTGCAAAAAGTGTTTCCTGCATAAGTGAAACAAGTGTTTACAATATAATAGCCACTTTATATGAAGTGGGAGTGCATGTAAGTGCACCACATGGAAGTCCACTAGTGCAATGATCACACATTACAGTATTTTCTTTTGTTGGACTAAACTGCAGAGCTAATTCAAGTTTAGCTGACATTGTTATCCCACTATGTTTACTGTATTGTGTTTGTGTGTGTGTGTGTGTGTGTGTGTGTGTGTGTATGTGTGTGTGTGTGTGTGTTTTCTTACACTGCAGGACTGAGCTGTGTTCAAACCCCAGGAGGAGAATGTAAAGCTGAAGCAGCAGCTGAGGAACGCTCTCCAAGAAGGCCTCAAACAGACGGAGCATGCTCAGATCTGCCGCCATGCCAAACAACTTGAGGTGGTCCTCGTCAGTGAGAGGTTGTTTGGGTTTACACCAGAACGCCTGGAAGCTTCTACGCAGCAGCTGGAAATACCTTCAGGTGACAAGTCAGACCCGCAGATGATTATATACAGCACATGGGGCAAACTTTGTACAAATCCACCAAACAAACGTCATTTTTTAAATGCAGGTTATGATGAATATTATACATGTTTAGTCAAAATCTAAGCGTATTGTTCCTCACAGTGTTCTAGACAAGCTTTTAGTGTAGTATTTACTGTTAAAGGACCATTAAATTCTGGATTTAGTCTGAATAAGTCAAAGAGTCCTGTCCTGGACCAATTAACAATTCAAGACATATGTGAGATTTGATGTTAATCTGAAATAACAATAACTGTTATTTGTTCATTACTGTTTGTGTTTTTCTTCAGAGTCTCAACCTGTGTCGTGAGATTGAACAGGAAGTGAAGTCTTTGAGCATGTCGCCACATACGACAGCACATTTTTCACATGCTGTGCATTTTACACAACACTTCTTCACTGTTGTGTGTACTTAATAAGCACCCGATAACACACACAGACAAACATGTGGGTTACGCAAGAGCACTATGTCTGCATGCCTTCTGGGAGAAGTTATCTGACTTTTTACACAGATAATGAAAGTTTTGATCTGTTTTTACTGACGACAAAGCCTGAGAAATGTTTGGCCCTTAAATGCCTACAAGTTGCTGTCCAACATTTTCTTAAATGTGTTGTACCTTGTGAAGATACCCATTTGTGTGATGTGTAGTCCAGTGAGACGACAAGACGTATGCTTGTTTCCTGTGTCATCTTCAGTGCGGACACTCCTGTGATCCTTGTCATCTCTGAACCAGGTGTAACTGAATATTTGTGTACATAGTGATGCAAACAAGACGAATCCAATTCTCAGTATGCCCCAGATAATGTTTCCTCTTAGCAAATGCTTAATTCCCACATAGAAATCAAGCACAACATCCACTATGTATAGGATGAGTCCAATCAATGTTAGAATGCATCGTTTTCTTGTGAACAAAGTCTCTGCACTCATTTTCACTTCTGTTGTAATCACTTCCTTATGAAGAATTGAGAGCTCAGCGATTCCCATCAGGTATGTCAGTGAGTCTAGCACGTACAACCAAAAATGTCCCTCCAAGGGTTATTAGCACCCTAATGTAAGCACAGTTCTCTCCTGCTGAAACACAAATACATCATATATTATTAAAAATGACTACAAATATAAAATATTTAAAATATAATTAGATCAATATTTTAAAAGTCATTTGCATTCCCTTCATAAGTTAATTTCTGAAATTGGTACATGTTATCACACACAACTGCTAACAGGGCTCTCATGCAAATGCCTACTTTACAAGCTTAGTTAAAAGCACACTGTATGTTTGCCCTGTAACCTCTTCACACTGGAGATAAGATGCAATAAATCACAAAACACCTCTTCAATGGTTCGAACTACACTTATGTAACACTCTCACAGATGAGGGCAGAACAACACTTTACAACGTAATTTGTACTTGTTATATTTGATAACACATGCCCATATAAAATCCATACATTTAATGACAATAACTATCAATTAGTATTAATATAAATTTTCAAAACAATACATTTATGTGGTACTCTCTAGTACATTAGACCAAGGATAAACACATGGATACGACAAATGATATAACTAAATAATCCATTAAATAAAATTATTGCACCATTAAGATAGCTTCAACTTACCGGGTTATGAAGCGGAAATCTCCCGGGTAATTTTTATTTCTTTAATGTCAGGATGGGATTCTGTCGGAAAAATAGAAAGGACAAAAAGAAAAAGAAACATGTTTAAAGTTTCCTCCAATTTATGACTAATTCGTCTGCGGGCCCAGAGACGAAATGAAAACTCTTCTCAGAAGTCACCTGTTGCTGCTGCTGCCGCTCCCTCAGTTTTCCCACATGACATAATTAAACACAGCCTTTATCTGACAGAGCCACTGTGACAGAGCCACTGCCAAGCCAAGTCATAACTCCAGCCCTGTCTAAAAACTACTTGCAATCTAACAACCAACACTTTTAATACATGGCCTAATTCATTCATGAATGTAAATGGCGTATTCTAGGTGACTGAAATGCTGTCTAACCTCACATGAAACAGGATGAGAACTCAGTCTGATTGAGTGTACAGTGCATATGGGAAGAGTTACCTGATTCACTGGAACCTCTAGACGAAAGCTCTTTGATGGCACGTTGCGGAAACTCTATTATGGTATGCTGTCTGTCCTGTTTATCAGAGAATGGATTGAAAAGAATTTCTCTTATTATTAGGGCCAGTTATTAAGACATTTGTAATTCACAGTCAGTTTCTGTGTATTTAGACAGTGGTGTTAGCTTTATTACGGTAAGCACCTTCAGGGAAGGTTTTTTTTTTTTTCTCATGAAATGCCTACATTAATTTGTAGTTTCACTTATAGGGTGTACTGCTACTTTAAACTTCATAACCAGCATTTTCAGTATTTTGTAATATTTCCTTGCAATTTACTGTGGTTTTACTGTGTCTTTTTATTGTTACAACAACATTCATTTTCTTCCTCATCATTTTCCATCAATAGCCTACATTCTGAATTTTAAAAGAGACACTAATTACTGTAAATTAGACATTTTTAAACTGAAGGAAAATGTGTACCTACTGTCCATTGAAGTTCTCTGTTGTGTAGAAAAAGTCTTCTACTGTCTTCTTCTATTTTGAAGATGAGCAATGAGAGATTTCTGGCCACGTATATCTAGAAAAAGAGGGGGTGGGGGATTGTTTCCCTAACACAAGATTTGCACGTGTGTGAGCAACTCCATCTTCCACAATGGAGTTGTGGGTTTGTGGGTGAGGTTTAAGGCAAGTGGAAGCCATAGTTTCATGACTTTGTGTGTTTTCAAAACTTACTCTAAGCACTATCTTTGGTAAATGAGTACATTTTCATCTTGCATGGAAGTGTCAGGTCCTTATTGTGACAATCTTCGTAATTCCATTTAATCTACAATTTCACAAGTCCTAAAAAGGAATGATGATCTTCTAGTGTTGTCTTTTTTCCTTTTAGATTGGTAGATATAATTCTTTCCACAACATCTTGCTTAATAAGTGTCAACAGAAAGCTATTCTGTATGTGGTGGTTTTTTATAATGATTTATGTATGGGCTTTTGTGTAGCTTTTGTTGACTGGACATTACACAGTAACATGTGAAGTAAAGAGATTAGGATTGGGTTTGAGAGAAATCCTCGAGTGTTACAGGAAACCCTGTCCTTTTGGGAACTCCTCCTCTATGCATATGGTGTGTTCCATTCATGCTACTTCCCCCGTAGACTTCCATTTTTTTGCTGTTTAAAGAGGTGGCCATTTTCTGTTGTGGGTTTGAGGTCAGCTGACAGTTCACACATCTATCATGGGATAGATCATTCTTTATCGTTCTAGTCTTCTCACAGGGGACATCCCTGCAGTCAGACGATATAGAGGGGTCACCTGTTCCTAACTGGCAGGAAAAAGAACTGCTGATATTAAGCAGCGTGTGTACCCCTTGTGCATAATGTGTGTGTGTGTGTGTGTGTGTGTGTGTACGTACGTATGTGTGTGTGTATTTGTGTGTCCATCTAATTTCCATTCCATTATTATATTAGCTAATTGGCCATTTACATTGGTTGAACTATTTGCAGTTGAAGCCTTAACTCTGGTTGCTTAAATACACACCGTAGGAGAGGTGGTGATGATGGTAGTCTGATGACCAGGTATCAAGGAACACCTGTACATTGGTCCCACATTGCTTTTCCCACATCCTAGGGCCTGTGAGAAAAGCCTTACATTCAAATTGTTCTCAGAGATTTGGCCCTTTAGTTAATGTACGGCACTCTCATTTATAATTACTCATTAAATGATAATTCAACTAAATGAAAACTACATCACATAATGTACAAAGTCAGTTGATATCTTTCCACATCAGATTCATGTGATATGTGCCACTACAAATGCTTAGCAACATGTGTATATTTACAAACAGGTCATCTATACTGGGTTGAAGAAAATCCGTGGGGTAAAGATCTGCACATGCACTCCGGGAAGAGCCATTATTTTTGACTTTTTTGTCATTTTCAAAAATTTGTCATTTTGGGGATCAATAAAACACTTTCAAACAGCTTTAATTTCCCTAAATTATTGTAAGGGACAGGATTCATTCTTAAACATTAATTCTTAAACACGGCTATTCATCTAGCTGTAAATCCTAAATACATAAAGCTGTGGCTGTGCACTTTTGGTTTCAGTTGTTGACATCACTTGACAGGTTGGCGATCTATTATCTTTAGCCACAGACTTTGGTCAACAGTCCAAATGAGTCAAAACTCATGGCGTTTATCATAAGCCTGCTTGGCCATTCACACAGTGGGGAAATAAAATGATCTTGAAAGTCAGTCCTTCTGTCTTTTTCACAACAGGGTGTGGAGATGTAGCACAAAGCACAGGACTTTGTTCACATAAGCTATGATTGATTTCTGCACTGGTGAGCTGTTGTTTGGTCAAAGCAACCGCCTCTCATGTACACATAGTGTGTGGGTTTGGTGTCATAATTAAAGGTAAATACAAAGTATCTGTGTTGTGGCATGTGGCTCTGCCTGAGGGTAGTTCACAATAGAGACTTCTGTTTGGTTTATGTTAGCACATTCTCTCTTTAAACATGGATAATGTCTGGTGTAAAATGTTCTATATCCATAAATAGTGTACATTATCAGACTTACATACAATTTTGAAGTGGCTGATACACGGAAATGTTGATTATGCAAAGTAGCACTGCAATTGAGCTTGAATAACTAAGGGCTGCCAAATTCTGAAAACAGGGAAGAGAGACATTCTACCTGCTCCACCCTGCCCTTGTCTTGTATAGCCCTCCCCTGGTCCTGTATAGCCTAGGCTATGTCATCCCTGAGCATAACCTGGAGTTTTTAAGGGGCTTTCAATTCAGGCCAAATGAAAGGAAGTTTTTCAGTATTTCAGTCACTCTGTGATAATGTAACATGACTAGGCCTACAGTGAACAACCTATCCTGAACAGCTGTTGCTGTCCCTGAAAAGGCTATATAACACTCTTGGCTGAGCAAAGGCTTATACTCATAACTAAAACGTCTAATTATTTAGCAGCAGTCACTAAAACAGGAAATTATTTAAGTCAATACTTTAATTTGTACTGTCAATTCTGCCTAACTATCTTAAACATGCTCTCTGAGGGATCTTCTGATGGATACCTACATCCTGGGATTACTAAATCCTGCCCTACATGACCCTAGGCAGTTGGGTTAGCCCCTTGAGTCGTTGGAACTGCCCAAGGTTTCTTCCTAAACCCTAACAAGGAAAAAAATGATAGGGAGTTTTTCCTTGCCCCTGTTTAACTATTCGTCATGACGGACAAAGACCCCATGATTGCACAAGTCTGTGAGCCTGTTTGTTTTGGCTTATTGCTACCCAACATAGGTGTAGATAGCAACGTGTAGTTATGCAGGCTACAAAATGATTTACTTGTGACAAAGATATGATCAGACTGGTGCTTGCATGGCTTGAGGCCTCTCACAGGCCAGACGAAAATGTGGATTTCTGTGTAATTTGCCTTACAGTAAGTAGGTATGATAAAAGTTCACATGCTAACAGAAAACTTGGGATTTACTCATATAGATAAATGTACGTAAACAACTTGTCTATTGAGAGGAGCTGTCACTATTAGCAACATTAACAAAATTATAGCAAGACAAAACCAATCATGCTGCTAGTGCTACATGGGAAGATTACCTCCACTCTAACCAAAGTCTGGTTATGGTTCATGTACACACTGTGGAGAACTGAAAGGTGAATATAACTGTGTACTGATGCATTTGCAAGACCTTACATGGCTATGGTGTTGGCACCAGATAATGGCAACCTGATACCATAGCTCCCACTCCCACTTTTTCCCATTTTCTTCAAGCCTTCCTCTGCTGTGTGTGGCAGAGACAGAGTGTCGGGAAACTGGATTGGAGGCTGTGAGGGTGGCATCAAGGACGACGGTGGTGTGCACGGATGCATCATTCAGGTACAGGTTCAGAAGAATGCTTCTGCTCTGTGGTCTCATGCAGGTTCTATCCTCTCACATGGGTGGACCAGGTGAAGTGGTTATGGATCTCCATAAGCACCATAGGCTGAAGATGATAGTCTGTCCCATACAAAACGTCACTTCTCCATTCTGAGGAGTCTATCACACGCCACTCCTCCATCCCGAGCCACAGTCTCTATAAGGTGCTGGACACAAACCTAATGTCTGAGTCTGTAGGCTACAAAGATCCTGATCTCATATGGACTAATGCCTACTTATTTGCTTTTGCAAACATGCAAACAATTCCAGAGAAAATTATACCTTTTTAAATGTTATTTGGTGTTGCACCCAGATACAATACTGCTATTTTATAATTAGCTGTTGTGTTGGCCCTTTCTTTTTCTATTGTCTGGTAAGTGACAGGCTGTTGACTGAACTCCAGCGGACATACACTTGTTTGATGGTGAGATGCTACTGTAATATAAAAAGTGGATATAGAAAGTGGAAGACCAAAAGACAAGGACTTTCAGGCTTAATATGTGATACTTGAGAGCCCTGATAACTGTATTTTATTTTATAACTTTATTTTATTTATAACTATATATTTTAAAATGCAAATGAAATGAACTGCATTCTGTATGCATGGCTGACAAAAACTAAGACTGTATTGAGCTGCTGACTCACAGAGGTGTGCAAACATTAGTACAGGAACAGGAACTGTTACACATTATGGACAATACATCACATACCCTGCACAGAACACTGGTAACGCAACAAAGTGTCTTCAGTTGGAGACTTCGCCAAATTAGTTGTAGTAAGGACAGATATAGAAGGACTTTCCTACCCACTGCAATAGCAATTTATAATGAGCAGAGAGAGAAGACTCCTCTTTTGAGGAAAACTGGGGTATCTTTTAGTCTGGATGCAAATGCACTTTTACCTTACCCTGCTGGGAAGGGCTTGATTCTTGATTCTGTTTTTGTATATGTGTATGTGATTGTATGTGTGTGTTTTTTAAGGCTGCTGTAACAACAGAATTTCCCTTTCTGATGATTAAAGCCAGTCTGTCTGTCTGTCTGTCTGTCTTTCTTTCTATCTATCTATCTATCTATCTATCTATCCATCCATCCATCCATCCATCCATCCATCATTTCAGGCGAAATAGAAACAATCCTAATGTTCCAAATGCAAGTGTGCAGAAAGGAGGAGAAATTCAATACTGTTCTGGAATCTGTTAGACAGACAATTATCATGCAGAATGTTAGCAGAGGATGGAAGGTCTGGATCTGGATTAAACTGCATCCGGACCAATTTGCCTGTATATACAGCCAAACTATCTTAGTTACGCTGGGGGTCAAGTCCTTAAAGGCGCTCTAAGCGATGTGACACATTTTTAGGACTAAAACATGTGTTGTTACATACAGCAAACATCTCCTCACAATCTGTTAGCTGCCTGTCCCCTGAACACACTGTAAAAAAACACGGTCTCTGTAGACAGCCCAGGCTCCACAAACGGCAACATAACACAGTGGGCAAACCTAGCATAACAAACGAAAACGAAACATAACAGTGTTCCAGCCAATAAACGACAAGGTTCAAGAGTCTTTCGGGAGGCATGGGAGGGAGGGGGAGGAGTAAGCTAACTTATAACGCTTGAACCCTCTCTGGACCTATCGTCCGTTTTGTTTGACAATACTTCGAACGTCAACAAGAAGTGACGTGAAACAGCATCACTTAGAGCGCCTTTAATGATAATTACTTCAGATTTGTCCTCCAATGGCTTGACACCTCACACAGGCCAGACGAAAACATGTATTTCAGTATATTTTGCTTTACAGTAGGTATACAAAAGGTTTGAAAGCTAACAGAATAGTTGGCTGGCAGAAAACTACTCATTTCAGTCAAAATGCAAACAATCATATGTTCCAAGTGCTTGAACAGTGTGGAGAAATGAGAGGAAATTCATAACTAAAGATCTGGAATCTGTTAAAACAGATAATTAGCAAGCAAAATGTTGGAAGGTCTGGATCTAGATTAAACTGTGCCTGGGCTCACCTCTGGACCCCATATTGACTTCCCCAGATCTAGAAAATGAGTTCTTCCTTGTCCTCATTACATTAACTCTGAAGGCTCATTGTGCCTGCAGTCATTGTCAGCACTTTATAAACCAATCCATTTATAATATTAACCAATTATCTCTTGTGATAGCCTCAGCCCTTAAACATTAGTGTGCATTCGTTCAATGCTTCTGAAATGTTATCATGTGAAATTAGGGACCCTCTGATTTTATCTTATAAACTTACTGAGGCTAACTCGAGAATTGTCCACCAGGTGGCGCCACAACAACTAATTTTGCAGCCTTATATTCGATTGGTGAGAAACAGCTTGTAAATTAGGCCTATAGCTTTTAAATGTGGAAAATGTACCTACGCAATAGATAGATTAATAAATAGATGGTAATGATATTTAAATACAAGATTTAAAAAAGCCTGCCATGCGTACAAGACCATCCTCTGTCAAAGTTGCCTGCTTACAAGCTGCAACTTCATAATTGATGCAATAATAGAGCTTATAAAATATATTAAATGTGCCTAGCCATCTGCAAGGTATTTCAAATTGTTCAATTGAGGTCTGCAAAGATTGCATGCTTTACTTGGTCTGAAAAAGGTGTATGGGTCACACAAGCAACTACTAGTCCTCCTGATGATAGGATGGGGAAAATAAGCAGATAAATGACTGGTATTATCAGCCAACTGGTCGTTTTAGATCGCAAATCTTCATCCAGTTCTAAATCCCGTTAACCTAAATGCCAAATGCCTGTTATTTTTGTAGAGTAGGCTAAAACGGTCTGATTTCATACTCCCCACGCACAGGTGGCAGCATCACATTTCAATATTTTGCCACGGCCAGTTAAGCCCCGTCACGTTAGAATCAAATGAAGGAGGAAGAAGAAGAGAAAGTCGGGCTTTCCTTTTCATTTGGCCGACGGGGCTTTCAGAGGTATAGCGGGAGGTATTCTGAAACGTTATCTGAGAAACCTGTGTGACTTCAGAAAAACACTGGAAGACGTGTTCATCGAATTACAGTTGTTTTGCATTCATAAGAAACTAAAATGGGGCTCCGAAAGAAGACTAATAAGAATCCCCCTGTTCTCAGCCATGAATTTGTCATCCAGAACCATGCAGACATTGTTTCCTGTGTTGCTATGGTGTTCCTTCTTGGTCTTATGTTTGAGGTAAGTTTGGACTCAGAAATCATCATGCTTTAGATGGAATTGTTACAAGTGTGTGTAGGCTATCTTGCCATTGGATGGGATAGCCCGATCTAGCCGCCCACAAACATGGATTCATTTGAAAAATTAAAGCGACAGCTTTCTCTGATTCTAGATGATACATAGTTTAAATTTTGCAAAACGAGTCATTAGGTTATAGCTCTTACCCATTTCAATAGCTTTCAACGAACGACGTGCAGAAACTGTTGTGGTTCATGTTGTCATGCTATTATGCCACATTGGTCGTCTGTTAACTTGCTGGCTAACTTATGACAGGAAAAAATACTGTCCTATGGCATTGTCTATGTTCAAGTCCGTTATTTGACATGTTTTGTTTTCGCAACTGAAGCATACGTGTTAATAAGTAGTCCAAATTGTTAAATGGATTGTATTGTAGCATACCATATTGTGCAAGACATTTCAGCATGGTTACTTTTACGCGCAGATCAAGTGTTACGTGGCAATCACTGAGCGATTCAAAGCGCTGTCATCGTAGACAACACTCAGCCACTACTTCCGAACACGTCTGAATTTATTTTGTCAACATAACAAATATGCCCTTAATATATAACTTTTAAAGTATGTTAATAATATTTCCTTATGATAAAATGTGATTTCTTCTGTACGTTTGAGTTAGTATAGCATCCTCTATAAAAAAAAAATAAAAAAAACTGCCCGGCCGTTGCTTCACTAGTGCATCCTGGGAGTTGAGGTTTTTCCGTGAATTTCCCCGCACATCTGTAGAGTATTTTGCCATTAGGCTATGTGAAAATATGCAGCGACATTTATTAAAGGATTTCACTTGACAGTTTTAATAGGTGCCCTTTTTATTTTTAAACATTATGCATATATGCAACAATATGCTTTTTGACATGGCTCCAAACCATTTTTATTTTCATTGCAGGTCACATCAAAGGTCGCAGTTTTATTCATTACTGTGCAGTACAATGTAACCATTTCAGCCAATGGTAAGCCTAATACATGCAAAAAATGTGTTGTTTTAATTTGGTATGTGGGCATTCCTTAAAAGAAAATATGTAAAAAGCTAGTTTCATTAAGGCTTAAATTTCAAATATTCATCTGAAGTCAGATCCTTGCAGTGGTGTTGGCATACTGCATATTCACACATTTCACAGAGGAAAAAAATACTGGATACATAGACTCTGCTGCCTACTTGATACACTGTTTAAGTCACTAGGCCACGTCAGCCCCAGTAGGGGTCAGACAAGGATGCAGTAGCCGTCAGTAGTGTAAGGTTAAAAACAGTTTTTCACACTGCATGTAGCCTGTGTTCCCTGTGTTTTCATATGTGGATAAATGCTACTTGCTCCTATATTACTAAGATGTTTTAATATGCTTATAATGTTTTAAGCTGTGTGTTATTTTGGTTGCCAATGTCAAATGCAGATATTCTCACTCACTAGCAGCTTGTTTACTGAAGGCTTTTACTCCAGATGACAGGAAGAATGAAAATGAGACATGTCAGGTGTTTGTTTCTAAAGTAGTTGACAGCAAAGGTCTATTTAGCTAGTCATGTCTGTCTTGACTTGTTCCCATGTTAGTGTTGCTTGTGTTGTTAGTGTTACGGTTTGACAGTATTTTGGCTGTATCAGCATCTGTGTTTTGTATGAGTTATTGTATTTGTAGTAGTAGTGGTATGTCTTGTAGCACAACTAGTAGAACAAATGCTAAAATGTTCATATTTCTGGTCTCCCATTTGGCAGAGGGATCTGAGGAACCAGCGGTGAATCATTTTCACCATGGCCTTAAGGACCTAGCCACTGTGTTCTTCTATATGCTGGTGGCCATTATCATGCATGCCATTATTCAGGAGTATGTGCTTGACGTAAGTGTCACTAAACTTGGGTGGTAAGACTACATTCAGCCAGACACAGCAAATATATATATATATATAAAAAGACACACAATAACAGTTGTATATTTGCTGTTTGTTTCTTGTGTTTACTCACTAGCTTCCTCTCTCTCTCTCTCACTCACTCACTCACTCACAGATGCACACACACATACAACACACACGATGAACAGACCCCATCATCATTTTACATACACATCCTATACAGAGTTATCCACAATGTAGATGAACTTGGTGTGATGTGTAGCACTGGCTCCCTAATCAATTTCTCTTCATCCATGTGCTTCTGCAGAAGATCAACCGGAAAATGCACTTTTCCAAGACCAAGCACAGCAAATTCAACGAGTCAGGCCAGCTGAGTGCCTTCTACCTGTTCTCGTGTGGATGGGGAGCCAGTATCATCCTCTCTGTAAGTGCTGGCTAGGCAGAGAACACACACACACACACACACACACACAAATAGAATTATCTTTTTTGCCCATGGAGCTTAGGTTATTTTTGTTTTCCTTCCGATGTGTCCAGGGATTTTTTTGTTTGCTGTTTTATTTCAACACACTTCACTGGCCTCCAAAAAGCTGTAGACTGTAGAATAGTCACCCTTCCTGTCCAAGTCCTTAAGTATAAATAGCTTCAAAGCCTGGATGCAAACTTGAGAATCAAGTTACCTGTAATGTGTATTTGCATACAGTCAACACATTGTCAGAGCTGCACTCACTTTGTATTCCTCCCTAACGAAATCAACTCTGTTTGTTTTGTTTTGTTTTGTTTTTTTTGGGGGGGGGGGGGGTGTAGGAGAACCTCCTGTCCAATCCGGTGAGCCTGTGGGAGGGCTACCCCCACGCCTTGATGCCGTAAGTAGTAGAGTAGTAGACAGTGTTGGGAAATAGCTGTGTTGAGAAGACAAAAACATGCTCATCATGTGAGACGGTTGTCTGCTTGATTAATGGGAATTGTGGGCTTAACTTCCTGGGTGTCTCTCTCCATTCGTTTTAGTGAAGAGGGAAAGGTTTTTAGGGTGCTCTTGCGTGTGTGCGTGTGAGTGTGTGTGTATGGGCTTTAGGTTATCTAGCTTTACTAATGACTATCGTAATGCTTCTCTCTATGGCAAGTCATTAGTCACTGGTTCATTTGAAAGCTGATCTGCTAAAGCATTTGCCATGAAACAATAGTGGATTGTTCAGACCGTCTTCTGATCAGATTAGTGGGCATTAGCCCCACAGCTCTGGTCTTTCACGATGCACCATGATCTATGAAAAGTGTTGCCAACTAATGTCATTAGCACTGATGATTGATCTGTCCGGGGGTGGGGTGGTGAAACGCTCAATATCTCGCCTCTTCCGCGGCAGGTTCCAGATGAAGTTCTTCTACATCTGTCAGCTGGGCTATTGGCTGCACGCTCTTCCTGAACTCTACTTCCAGAAGATCAAGAAAGTGAGTGTGTTAAGTCAACACAAGTGTCCAGAATAACCTGACTTGGGATGTCCTGGCCGACGAGAAGGAGGCCTGGGTGACTTCCTGTAATTGTGTGGTGACACACTTCCTCCTTGGCTGAGTTTGGAAAAGAATGCAGATCTCTGAGGAGGGCTGGGATAAATGTCCCCAATTTGTTTTTTTTTCTCTCTGTCTCTCTTTTTTTTCTTTCTTTTACTCTCTCTTATTATCTCTCTCTCTCTGTCATTCTTAGGAGGATATTCCCCGGCAGCTGGTGTATATTAGCCTGTACGTTGTGCACATTGCAGGAGCATACATCTTAAAGTAATCATTCTTTATTTTCTTTCATTTACAAATGTTTATATGTGTATATTTGTACCATATTGATATTATACTCTGTTTTACCATATTTGAAAAGAATGGAATGAATGCAAATTACTGAACAATTTATTAATGTAAATGTAAGTGTAAATATTTACACAGCTTCATTGAAGTGTTTAAAATTACTTGATAGCACTAATCCTATGCCTGTTGTTGAAGTTGAGTAGCTTCTGGTTTCTAACCAGTCTATAATTCACCTAAATTTACATTTTAAACACGGTGTTCCAGTTCCATGTGTAAACAATTTACTATTAAGTAGAAGATTAATCTGCCACTTGTCATGATTTCTTTGTGTGCGATGGGACAAACTTTGATATTTTTTTTCAATTTACCCTTTTTTTTTTTTCAAATATTTCCACATCATTGCAATATTACATGTATACAGTATTCACGGTTAAGGCTTGGTATATGAAATTACATCTGTGTTGTGACTGTCTGCTAGCCTGAATCGTCTGGGCCTGGTCCTGCTAGTTCTGCACTACTTTGTGGAGTTTCTCTTCCATGTGTCTCGCCTGGTGTATTTCAGCAATGAAGAGCGACAGACAGGGTAAGTCTGGCCGGAATTTTGCAAGCTCAGAATTTAGCCCAGATGCCCAGAAGTCAGAACGGCAGCTGGCTAATCTAAGCAAACTTTTAAACTAGTGCATTATAAATATCAACATGTTTTTATATTTAATAATTAAAAGATCTTCAGTTGTGGTGTTGTGCGTGAATAACCTTAAAGAAGTAGATTCTATGATCTTTTCTGAGTGTGATGGGAGATGAATGTAGGATGGGAAATTGTAG
Source organism: Limnothrissa miodon (assembly GCA_017657215.1). Lineage (NCBI taxonomy): Eukaryota > Metazoa > Chordata > Actinopteri > Clupeiformes > Clupeidae > Limnothrissa > Limnothrissa miodon. The sequence goes on along the minus strand of JAGFZM010000174.1, from coordinate 302,476 downwards.
GCTCTAATCACCACTGTGTGTGTGTGTGTGTGTTTAGGTTCACAGTATGGGCCATCCTCTTTGTCCTTGCTCGCCTGTTGACCCTGTCACTCTCTGTGCTCACCGTGGGTTTTGGCCTTGCTGGAGCGGAACAGCAAGGTCTAGACCTGGCCACAGGGAACTTCAATGTCATTTTTGTGCGGTAGGAGTTGTTTTAAAACAAATACTCCATACATTTTGACATGTATGTAATTGTGTCTGAAAATTATCTGAGAAGAACTTGAAGTGATGTCTTGTGGGTGTGGGTGTTGAATGGAGATTAACTAAATGTCTGCTGCGAAGTAAAACCGAGACATATTCAAACTATGCCTAAAATAAGTCTACATCAAAATCCCCAAAAAATAAGATGATGAAGGCTGACACATTATATTTATCACAGATAAGCACATTAAATTTGACTTTTTTTAAACAGCAGCTTTTTGTATTTTTTATGTGATTTTAGCCAAAGAACCAGAGTTAAACACCAATAAATCTAAGGCACTGTGTGCCTTTAACATATTTCTGTCTGTCTGTCTGTCTCTGTGTGTGTGTGTGTGTTTTGCAGGGTCACAGTGTTGGCAGCCATCTGTACCACTCAAGCCTTCATGATGTGGAAGTTCATCAACTTCCAGCTGCGCAGGTGGCGGGAGCAGGCCCAGCTGCAGCAAAGCTTGAAGAAGAAGCAGGCCCCGTCCAAAAACAAGTCCAAGAACAAAGGTTGGTTTAGTCACCATCAGATAATGGGCAACTAGAAGCAGATGTTGGCTAAAATTGAGGCTGGCTAAAATTAGCATTGGCTGCCGTCGTCATAGCAGCAAGTATTGCATTTTGGTTTTGAAATGGAGGGAAATTGACATAGGGAAATTACACAAAATGCTAACAATTTGAGGTGCAACTTGTGGTAGGATTGTGCTTTAATGCTGTAACCTACTTGTTAATTGAAGATGGAAACGGCGTCTGTAGTGTTTTTTAGTACATCAATGTGTCCATTTGACTAACAAATATTTTAAAATAAACATGTAAACGTTATTTCCAAATCTTACCTGACAATATTTAGTTGTTTTTACCACAGCACTGTTAAAAGGGGTTGTTAAGGAGCTGCATATGATTAGATGTACATGAGGGCTGCATTGAGAAACTACTGCATCCCTGTTTTTTTACATGAAGAAAAGACTACATTGAATTTGAGTGAAGTCATGGCAGTAGATTTGCTTGTGCAAGGCACCTCGCTTGCTCTAACCTGATAGACTAGTAGCACAACTAATGCAAAAATAATATGTCTCGTAATCAGAATGGATCTACACCAAGGTTTTGGGAATTAATAATGATCGATCTTTAGCAGTGTACTAGGCAAGTTGGATAAACTTGTATATAAATGTAGGTTGACAATCTTTTTGACAAAACAAACAAAATAGATATATATAATCTAAAGTACTGGAATAATCCCTGCCCTGTGCAATGTGAATTCATTCTGACTTTTTTTGGTGTGTGCGTTTGAATGAGTAAATAATCCTCTGGTTTTCTTTATTCTCCTGCAGCTAATGGTGTTAATGGATCCGTCAGTGCCAATGGAGCTGATTCACCTAGAGCACGGAAAGAGAAGTCCTCATAAACTGTGCGGCCCTCTGCGATGTCTTCTTTTGCCGAGTCCATTTACTCATTCCTCCTCACCTTAAGCCTACCAGTCCCTGTCTCCTTGACCAATCTTCCAAAGGGTCCAATGCATTCTGCTCCCTGTATCCATAGCCATTTTACAACCTCTGCCCCACTCAGTATCTCATTTATGACCCAGCAATGCCAATAGAAAAAAAAGAGGACATTTGGGAGCTAAAAAGGAGCCCTTTTAAAAAGTGCCTAACAAAAGCAACATCTTCAGTTTGTTTTCCATTATAGTATTTAAAGTAATCTGCTTTGGATCCAAATACTGTATTTCATGCTTTCATCCCCTTGAACTTTATTTATCATGTCGTATTTTGCAGCTTCCCTTACAAGGCTTTAACACTCTTAAGGTGTGGATTTGCATTTAAATATTCCTCTCTTGCATCGAATGACTGAAAGCAAAATATTTTGTTTTATGAATCGGTGAGAATGAAATTTTGTCTGTAAGGAACTTTCAATCACAACTGAAGCCAAGTCTTTAGTGAGGGTGAGGCATTTAATTATGATTCCGGCCTGTTAATAATTTGGGACACATTGTTGAGATTGACATCTCAAATTCCATGTAGTTACATCCATGTAGACAAACTGCCAACCCAACACATGTTGTACATCAATTAGTGGCCATCATGTATAATCATTGAAGGCATTCTTGATGTTTTCATAACTGAGAGAATAATATTTAATCTGTTGTGGCTTTTTGAAAGACCTAGGCCAACATGGCTGGATAGGGGACTGTGTGTGTTTGTATTTCTCAGTTTAAAAATGACCAGAAGAATATATTTTGTTGTAAAAACAATATATTGTTTATAAATCTACTGTGATTATTGTAGTCTTTTTCTGTGCATACTCCCACATGAAAATAAGATGGCCTACTGTATACTTGATCATTATACGAACATAAAGAATATTGCTTACTTATTTAGTGTACTAAAATGTTACAGTATTTAGGTTTTATGAAAGAACACATAATTACAGCACCACTACATATTAAATTAGCCTAAACATTAAGATAGAAAAAAAGAGCAGTTGTCTTTTTTTATTTTTATTAAAACTTACCGTCACGTAGCCTATGTCGAGCCTTTTCTCTACTAGAGAACCCAGATGAACCCAGCTGCCGAATTGGTCCGGGTTCAAGAGTTTAAGTCGTGTCCTGACGGTTTCTGACAATATTTTATTTAACCAAGCGATGGCGCCATGTATCAGGCTACTGTAGCGTTATCCATCATGCCAGTTGAATTGTAGTTGTGTTAACATTTCATGTGACAGGTTACTTCTAAAATGCATGACGATCTTTACATGAGTATCGAAATTACAATAATGATTCCCGTGGATCGTGACTGGTAAGGAATTTAACCTGTTTGTTCACTGGATGTTTCCAATGGTTGAGTCGTTAATCCGTATCTATTCAACCTTATAACTTCACTTATGTTACTGTAACCATATATTCTAATAGTTGGAAAAAGTAAAGAATGTAATCTACAACATTAGCTCATGCAACATCTGGTCACTGATTTTAATCATGGATCGTTACTGCTAGTCTTTGATCTATAGCTTAAGCTAACCAACATTGCTGTAAGGCGATGTGGCCAGCATGTCCTTTTCGAGTTATACAATCTTAAGTGTCTGCAAGTCGGAATTTGGAACCTATCTGTCGCTAAGCTAATAAACTGTATAATCGGCTATTGGATATGCATTCAGTAGCCTAAATCACTGCTCCGAAACTAAGGTGAGTGCGCATTTTGGTTCTGTAAATCTCTTTTCGAACATTAATTTGACTACAAAGATCCTTACAGTTACATAAAACTTGTTAGATTAATACTGATGCACGTCAGTTTTTCGATTATAGCAAAATGACAGCAAACGTGTTAATGTTTGCAAATTTTAAGGTAGATTCACTTAAAAACATGGTGGTCACCGCCTGATTTGACGAATGTAACTGTGCGCATGGACACGACCAGGACTTCGATGACAACTATAAATTGAAGCATTATGTTTTTGGGGTTGCTGGTTAATGTAAAATACAGTAGCATACGGTATGGCAAAATGCAATTCCGTCACGGACTCGTGGTCGTACATGGGGTCTGCTACGAGCAGTGATACGAAAACAGAGTGACCTACTTAGTGAGAGCTGTAACATTGTTGGTTCACTGATAGGTGATCCGTCTTGGTCTTGCATGGAAGTCTTTTTTTTCAGCCGGTGTAGTGTAGTTGGGATTAGTTCAGACCTACCATCAAACAATCGGTTTTGTCATCGAAGCTTGTGTTAAAACATTAAACTTAGAAGCTCTTTGAACCCAACGTTAGTCTAGCCTAACCTAGCCTAGTTTTCAATGCCCTACCTTATTGCAGTGAAATCATTCTGGGGCATAATTATTTTTTTCTAATCTTGTAAAATACTTAAGCAAACAATGCAGGCCTTATTTACACGTCCTTGGTCTAATACATAATGGTGGTCTGCAAGGCATTTGCCCCTAAATGATATGTTAAGCATATCTTATTACGGTCACATAAGGGCATACAACTCAGATGGGCAAGCTACTCTTTTTTATCTCTTGAGATGAGTATGGAGAGTTTTTTGAGATTATTGAAGGCTTTTTCCTGCTCTTTCAATTGAGCAAAAGATTACAGCAATTGTGTCTTATACTCAAGGTCCTTTCTTTTATTGTTTTTTTTTTCCAATAAAGTTCCCCTGAAGACTAGGGTCTATGTTGCAGAGTCTGTATAACGCAGCTTGTATCATGAGGGGTGTGGAAACCTGTGCAGTTCAAGGGTCTTCTTATGAGTTCCTGTGGGCCTAACTGACTAAAACAGATGTCCTTGATAGTCTAAGTTAATGCATTTCCTTCCTCCCTCCCTCACTCTGCTATTGCATTCATGCAACACAATTTACAGATCCCTGTTATAGTATGCGCATGTCATGATTCTGCTAAAATATGCATATTAAAGTAAGTCAAGCCTATCTGTTTTAATACTTTATCTACAGATGCACGACATGTCCTAGTGATGCTTGCTGTATCATCATTTTACCGGCTTGTTGGCTGCAAGGTTGCTATAGCCTAGACTAGTATATGAGTAGATATGCTGGTGCCCGTGGTGGTGAGTGGGGGAGGATTGCTGGCGAGATAAACAAGCAGCCAGCCATCGCATAAGGCAGCAGGAACATGGCGGCGGCACAGTTAGCTATAATGCTGTTTCACCAATCCGAAGGTCAGAGCCGGACATAACGTACAGGATTTAAAAGGAACGAAACTACTGTAAGTTCAAGGCAGTAAGTCCCGTTACTAGTTTATATAGGAATAATTATTTCATTTGTAATCGTGATGCAGTTTTTTTCTATGGTCTGTGAGGGTTCCAATCTCGGTTCAGTGGCGGCAGTATCGTTTCTGTAGCTAGCAAAACCAGCTATGCTGGATATTTTACCTCCGACTTTACTGAGTTGATGAATTGTGTTGTTAAAGACCATTGGGTTTGAGATTTGCAATATGTTGTTTCAGTTCGGAATCGTGTGGCATGCGTTGTGGTTTGTCGAGGAAAAATGTTTTATAGTCTCTTCGATACTTGTTCTTCGAATGTGAGTGGCATGGAACATTGAAGTTCAGCTTCTATTTGGTCTGTTAGCTTAGCTTTGCGAGCGACCATTTGACTGAGCTCGGTGGAGGCATTTTAACTGAGATCAATGGTGATTAGGCGGCGTTAAAATATAGCGAATGAAGTTTACAATGTATCATAATTCGAAGACTCTTTGTAGGTATAACAGGTTACAATAACAATTGTAGCAATAAAGGGGTTCGTGTGTTTTCGTCATTGTTGCCTCTTCACTGAAAGAGAGCAACTTTTTGTTTAGACAAGTCACAGTGCATTGCTCCCTTTATCGGTGAGATAAGTGAGTCAGCTTTTTGCGCACTTCTCTGGCTGTATCTGGCAAGGTTGCACATATCGAACATGTTTCGTTTTTTAGTTATTATGAAAAGAATATACCATTAATCGGAAAACACGATTCATTATCTGGATCGTTTCAACGTGCAAGTTAGCCTGCTCAAGCAGTTCAGGCAGTCATGTTGCTTAGCATTTTAACTTGAAATTCGTTTGACAGGAAGAGGTAGTGGTTGATGGACGGATTTACTACCCAGTCTCATGGCTAGAAGTGTTGTGACGTTCGTGTGTTGTTAATCTCGCACTATTAAGGGTTTAGTCAACGTGTTTATGAACATGTTGCAAGTTTGTACCAGGGTAGAGTTTCACTTCATATAAGACGAAATAAGGTGGTTTGTAAGAAGAGTTTAGCTAAAACTAGCATAGCCCAAACTGTGGATACGTTATATCTAAGGAGACAGCATGGACATAAAGCGCTTGGCATCATTGCTAAAATGTATGAGGTTGGTTCAGTAGGAAAGAAACGACCTTGATTTGCTATGTGCCAAACTCTGCCTACTTTATGCATAAGTTTAAGGCAGTACTTTATGGATATAAGGCAGTTTTGCCTTGAGGATCAGACTGTCATCAAGCCAATAATCCAAAAACTTGTGATGACCTAGACTAAGACAAAAACTAATGAATTCAGATAAAGCTCCTATCACAGTATTTTGGTATTCTCTTAAACTCACGATGGCTATTAATTTGAGTTAGATTTCACATTACTACCAAAACTACCTGTCTCTTGTTTGAGAACTGGCTTACTCTGGGTCCTTGGAGTGCAACAGACATGCCTAGTTCTCCACTCCCATTTGCATTGACATGGTAGTATGTTTGCACACTGGAATTCAGCTTGTCAGACCAGTAGCTGAGTTTTGCACAAGTTCTTTGTCTTGCCATTCTCTTACATCAGGCTGTCACATTCCACAGGGTTTGATGTGTGTCATAGAGTCAAACCAATCCAAGGCTCTTGGATGTGGCTGGATTGTTTGTGTGTTCAGAGATTTCACAAGGCAACTGTGCTGCATATTGTTCGTTTGAATTTTACATTGCTGAGCATTTGAAAAAAAATGTTTTTATTTGTGAACAACAATCAAGTTTAAAAAAAGTAAAAAAGAAAATGCATTTGTGTGTTGGTGGACATGCATTTTATTTCCTATCAGTGCACAGTCAGCATGTATTTGCTTTGAATGCAGAATATAGAGTAGTTGAGACAATATAAAAGGAAAAAAAGAAACGATCAGTAGAAAGCATAGATCAATAGAATGTGCTGAAAGTGGAACATCTGTTTAACATATGATAGAGGGAAAAATGCATGTAACCAGTCCTCCTTCATAGACTTCCCCTCTTATTCACCCAATTTGTTCAGATGGTATAAGCCTGTGTGTGTTCTTTTGAAGAGCAATTAACCAGACTGCTCTTGTCGTTGCAAATAAGGTCCAGCCCTTTTGAAGTGAAAGAGGTTAGTAGTAATTTAGTGTGTCTTCTATGACGTCGCTCACATTGGTTAATGCACAGACTAGCGTTTCTATTTCAAGAAGCCCAGCAGTGAATGGCCTTGATTTTCAACAAAAGTTCTTGGTTTACAAGGCCTAAGGCTCTTATTTGTCTGAGCATTGTGACACAGGGAACGGGGCTGAATTAAGTTGCATTACCACAGAGCTTGCCGCTGAGTTTGTGTAACGCAGAACCCAGTGTTGAACTTTGGGTTCCCAGTGGATTTGGGGTGAGATTGGCTAGATCAAGGCATGACTGAACCTTTTTACTGGAGTCTTATTATGCAAATGAAGCTTTTTTTGCTGTGTGCTTTAGTTAGTAGACTAATACTAAGGCTTGTTTCATGGGGTGACCTGTGCATTTCTGTGGATAGGCAGGGTTAATTGGATAATGTTACAGTGGGCCATTTGGGCACTGTGGAGAGGAGCTGTGATCTGTTGACAGATGATATCCTCGCCTCCTCCAGGTGGGTTTTCCGTCAATTCCCTACAATTGAATTTTCTGTGCCTCTTGCTTTGTGTGTGTGTGTGTGTGTGTGTGTGTGTGCTGAGATTAAATGGAGATTTAAATCTCATGGAATTTCTGAGAAAGGTTATTGACTTTAAATGAAATTCTTGAAGTTTGTGTGGACAACTGTCAGCATCTCATTGCGATGTGCATCAGATAGCCTGTGGTCTCTGTCAGATGTCATTTTCAATGGCATGTCATAGCATACTGGGTGTATGTGTGTGTGCTGTGTGCCTACACCTCAGAGCTCAATGTGATTTGCTGTCACATTTTTTTATAGGCCTATGCCATGGGTTATAGAATGTTATTAGTGTTATGCTTGCATCTGTGTGTGTGTGTGTGTGTGTGTGTAGATGGTACACACACACACACACACACAGTACCGGTCATTATGGACCAGCGGCTGGTCTGCAAGGCTTAGCACTGTCCGCGAATGGCTGTCTAAATATGGCAAATCCTCCAGTGGTGTTCCGGGTCACATGATCCAGCCCTTGCCAAAGAGGAGCAGTAAGGGGAAAGTTCACATGTGTGGTGCTAGATAACATTCAGCTAGGCTAACAACTCAGTTCCTGGCAATTAACTTCTTGATGAATTGACTTGGTTCATAGCATTAGAAAACACAGTGGACAGTCCAAGATTGCTTCAAGATCCAGAAAAAAAGGATTTTCAGTTTACCAGTGGTAAGCGGCCTAAATTAGCAAATTTATTTAGCCTAATTAAAAAGCCATCATATATTTCTAAAAGGAATCAGTTGATTTCCAAAATAGTGTTCATTAATTGACAACTAATTGCTTCATCAAATAATTGTCTCTCGTTAATTGCCTTCATCAAACCTCTGGGCCCTCCTCTGCCTAGTGCTGCTCTGTGTCTCTGTTCTGAAGCTGAAGCTATGACTTCATTTTGGAGCCTGCCACTGACCTTTGCCTTCCTTGCTGATTGAGAGGTTTCATCACCACCCTCTGACATTTTAAATGTTTGAACTTTGCTCTCTTTACTTTGCAACCTGTAAAAGAAACCTTTTTTTTCTGTCAGTGTGCTCAATATTAAATCATTTTTACCTAGACTCCCAGACACCTGGTCACAATTGCATGGCATTGTTTATTCATTGAAGGAACATTATTGGTTGAACACAGATGTGTAAACTTTGTCAAATGCCAAAAGCCATTATTCCCATCACCGGCTCACAAGGTGCAGGGACCCAATTTGAGTAGCCGACATTTCTGCCTGCATCTGCCCGTAATACATGTGGGGTTCCTCCTGAACAATCGCTTCCTCCGTTTCCATGGAATACTGACACTGAGCTCCGCCACCCCCTCGCCGCACAGCCTGCTCCCTGTGTTCAGAGTGCTCCAACCAAATTAAGGAGAGTAATTAGTGGAAAGCGGGGAAATGATGAGCCTCTTGTCCACATTGATTAGGTCAGTTTTCTCCTGAATGTGAACATGCACAGTCACAGGGCACTTAATGTGAGCTGTCTCTCTCTCTCTCTACTTTTTTTTTCTCCCTCTTCCTCCCTGCTCCCACCCGTTCTTCCTTGTTGAGGGCTCAGATTACAGAGGGACCAAAGGGCAGAAAGGGGGGGGGGGGGAGAGAGCTCTGCTTAAATGACATTGCTCCCGAAATCTCAAATACGAAAATGTAAAATTATAAAAACAAATTTTTATTTGACACACTCAGGCGCTCTGTTTTTACTTGAGTTCCATGTCCAGGCTTGTCAGAGCTGTTCTGAGCTTGTTAATGTGTGGTTGATGGTAACTGTTTAAACCCCCCACCCCAATGATAATCCTCTGTATTTGGTGAACAAGGATAATGATGTTTTGACACCATTATTGACTCTTTATGGAGATATGCTCAGAATGAATGCCGGCCTGCTTGTTAGGAGTTAATAAACATGTGTGTGAGTGTGTATATGTGTGTAATAAGCTGTGGTGGCAACCACCCCTTCTGCTTTTCCTCCCATGAATGGTCGTAATGGTCTCCAATTACACTAGATGGAAAAAGCAAAGCATACCCAAGTTTGCAAGTGTGTTGTCACGGCAACAGGGGAGCTTTGACCGGCTTCAGGCGGCAGTGACGGATGAGCTCAACTATAATGGCTGGGTTGATTCCTCTGCTTCCGCTTCCACACTCACTCTCTCTCTCACACACACACACACACACACACACACACACACTGTCCTTGCACAGCCACTGACCTGCAATCAGAATACCCATCTGTCAATACTAGAGGGGAGCCTCCTGTCGCCACCTCTGGCTTGTGTGTGTGTGTGTGTGTGTGTG
>JAGFZM010000174.1:272181-286444 GCA_017657215.1 Limnothrissa miodon | reverse complement strand
ACACACACACACACACACACACACACACACACACACTCTTCTCTCTGTCTCTCTTTCTCACATGCTTTCTGTCTCGTAAGGGGATGAGAAAGCGGATGGTGCCGATTCGGTCCTTTTCCGCTGTGCTTTGCTTGCTTTTGTCCCTCTGCTGTTTACACTTCACGGTGCTGTGTCATGTTTGTACACCCCTCTTCTCTCATATTCCTGAATTATTTTTCATCAGTCAAGTGCCGAAAGGTTTTTTTTATTTTTATTTATTCATCCTTTTAAGCTGTTCCAAGTGGAAAACCACACTTGTCTTTCTTAATGTTCATTGCAGAAGTGTACATTGTTGACACAGCCTGAACATTTTCACTTTGTGTGTGTGTGTGTCTGTCTGTCTTACTGCCACTGAAGTCATTTTTACAGTAAATGTACCAGAGTTAGAATCATGACATTATAGTTTATTTTGGATAGTGGGGGGAAAAACGTCTGACTGAATGAACAAAATGGAAAGGAGCTTAGGCCCCAGTGACTAAGACTCCTAATTTTGGATAATCATGGTGTTTGACAAGTGTGAATCGTAAAGCAGTTTCGCCCACTAGAAGGTAATGGTGCAGCCCGGTAGCCGAATGGCTTGCTAGGAGCCCCCTGCGCTCAGCAGCACTGCTCCAAGGGGGCCAGCTTTTTCCCTGGAATGCTTTGCTTCCATATGCCACGTCTAATTAGATGTTCCATTAGAGACGACGCAGCTCTCCTAATCAGGTAATGCAGGGATTTGCAGACCGACGTGCAGCAGCTTCATGACAACACGTGTATGCGTTAAAACGCAGAGACGCGAACGTACACACATACAAACAACCAGAGAGAGGGCTACACGAGAAGAGGTGGAATTATGGACTTTGTGTGAGTGTGTGTGTGTGTGTGTGTGTGTGTGTGTGTGCAAATGGGCACAGTCTAGTGTTTTAGGAAATGTCTAGAAAGAAGTAAAGGATTACCAAATGGCTAGTGGAGAGTTAGGTGGGTGGGTCCATGCTGCATTACAAATATGTAAAAGAAACAAGCAGTTCAGTGCATGAGTACACACGTGTATGTGTTTGTGTCTGTGAGGTTATGGCATATTTGTGCATTAGTGTAGCGTGTGTATGTATGTATGTATGTATGTATGTAAAGTGGTGGTGGTGGTGCACAAAGGCCTCTCAGTGAGCTGGCTGCATTATGAGGAGCTGAGCCCGTGGCCGTGCCAGAAAGCCACTGTGAGGCTCCCATCTGCTGCATGGGAAAATGACTCGCATGTGAAAATGTTGCTGACCGCACTCTCGACACCAGCGGAAACCCAGTGCTTCTCTCTCTCTCTCTCTCTCTCTCTCTCTGCCTTGTGTGCTACCCCCATCTCTCTATCCCTCCATCTCTTTCCTTGCCTCTCTCACTTTCTCTCACATTGTCTCATTTTCTCTCCTATTTTGTTCCCTCTGTCTTTTTTTTTTTTCTTCTTTTGACCTCTTGTGTTTGTCTTCTCTTTCATCCTGTTTATCTGTCTCGTGTTCTCTCTTTGCACCAGGAGTTTCTCTCTATCAGTTAGCTAACAACACAGACCACCTGTTGGCGTGTTGTTGGGCTCGGGATGTCACAAACATCTTTGCTTAGAAAGACTACCAGCTTCTGTGCATTCCACCCTCCGTCATTTTCCAAAGACACTATTGTCAGGGAAGAAACACTAACCGCAGTACATACACAGACCCAGAAACTCCCTCGTTCACTCTAGAGGCTAAACGCAGACGCAGACACTCGCGCTGTAGCCAAGGCTAATAATGCAAATAAGAGCCCTGGCCAGGTAAGAGCAACCTGTAGATAACAAACTGTAAATGCAGAATCCATGATCAGTTTGCCCAGTCCGACCCTTATCTGCTCCAGTATGCTTTGCAGAGGAATGCCTGAGTCCGCGTTTACAAATGTTTTTGCTTTTACCCCAAGCTCCTGGGTAAGCGAAAGAGAGAAAGCTGCATTGGTCTCACACAACACAAAGGTCACACAAACAGAGAGAGCGGGGAAGGGAGAGCATCAGTACAGTCACTGGATATTTCCTGCAATTTGTTGAATGGGGGCATGCCGCTGTAAGCAAACTGCACCCTCCACGAGCAGGCCTTCATGCCTGGCTAATGAAGTGTACTTAAGTTTCGGCCCTGTCAGAAGTTTGGTCTGGCGGAGCCAGCGGCACTTAGTTAAGTCATCACGCCACGGCATTTACAATGTGTGCTCCTGCTGGCTCCGCATCCCCCCGGCTGTCACTGGACGTTTAGCTGCGGCTCACTTTATTTGCTAGACTGTATACAAAGTGACGGGACTTGGCTGAGGCGTTTTATTAAAGGCGGTATAGCCCTGTTGCCAAGTGCTACATAGTGGTGGCAGTAACCTAGAATCACTCTTGCCAGAATTTCGGTTGCGCGCGCAGTCGGTAGCTACCCAGTATTTCCATGCTTTTTCAAAATCATAACTGTCTATGGCTTTTTTTTTTTCCTCTATTTTTTTTTTTCCTCCTTCGTAGCATTCCTTCTCCCAACTCTCCAAACAGATCCTTATGGAGATGTGTGTTTTCTCCTGCTCATACCCGATATGGTAGCTTTGCCTGGACGAGCAGTGCGAGTTGGAGACGCCGGGGTATTCAATACTTGAGTTCAGCATTGCCCGCTGGCTATTGGACAATTTCCCTGAGATGCACTAGGTGCCACACTGTTTGAAGGCTGATATGGTTACTACTACTACTAAGGTTGGGTTAGGGGTAATTTAATGTCTACATCAGGATGTGGCCAATGAGCATTGAGACTGGAGGTTATATTGGTATTTAGCCTTTTGTGACCAGTCCATTATGTTCAATTTCTGCCCGTGTGAAAAATCTGTGTATTCAATCTAATCTTTAGCCCTTGAGTGTAGCGATTAGCCTGCTTTTCTTCCAGGCTGTTAGCCCTCTGTGACAGTCTCATCTCTGGGAGGGGGAGGGGAGAACACTTGCTGCACCTGCTCTCCTTCACAGGGAGGCAAATGCACGCGCACGCGCGCACACACACACACACACACACGAGAAGGAATGGAGAGAGAGAGACAGTCTCTTCATAATTATTGTGACTCACGGCAACGTGGATTTGGACAGTCCAGCTGTTGTCCAATAAGAGTGAATTTTTAACGGACAACATGAAAGCTGTCAGGAATCGAGTAGTGTAGTGCATTCCTAAGGGGAAGCCCTGTTAGGCTCTTGCTGTCTACTCTCTGCTCATCTCACACAGGTGTGTGTGTGTGTGTGTGTGTGTGTGTGTGTTTTAGGGAGGGGATTGATTAAACTGCTGTATGGCTGCTTGGTATTGTAGTTTCACATCCTCATCATGTGTTCTTTTGGCTGTGCTTACTTTGTATTTTGGGTGTTTTTTTTGCCTGTTTTTGTTTGGGTGTGTTTTTGTCTTTCACTCTTGTGAACTCACACAGTGACTTGCACAGTACCAAAACTAGTCTGATTTATTTATATACATACCAGATTGGGTCATTTTATGTGTAAGAAATTCTCACAGCAACTTCCCTTAAAAAAAAATCACATGAATGCTAATATTTTCTAATTTGGTTCGAGCCTTGTATCTGTAATGCATGCTTTGACATACAGGAAGCATGCTGGTTTGGTCACAGAGGAGCCATTGATAAGGGGAGCGTGCACAGCACCCCCAGCAGTAGTGAGTCACCATCTTATTACTTTCACAAGTCATGTGCCACAGTTGCATGCCGCCATGTAGTCAAATTTACGGTGAAATTTCTTTTCATGTCGGGTCTATGTGATGTCACGCTTACTACCGGTTGCAGGCACGTTGCCATGTCAACCAATAGAGATAAGACCCTAAATAAGTCCCGAGCCAAAGGGTAAAAGACCTTTTGCCATATGCAATGCAGATTCTGAAAATTAAAAAAAATAAATGTATAGACTACTAGTGTATACTTTAGATGGGGCAACTTCTGATTGGTATGTCTGTCCACAGCACTCTCATAGGTGAGCTGAATAGTGTGTTAGAGGATAACCAGGGTAAACAACAGAGCTGTCAAAGGACCTGCTATATGTAGGCCTAATGCAGATTCTGAAAATGAAGAAATTGGGGAAGATTTATAGGCTACTGGTTTTCACTGTAAGTGGGGCCACCTCTGATTGAGTTTGTCTACAGCACTCCCTTAAGTGAGATGAGTAGTGTGATGACCAGTGGTAAACATTGGACAGAGCTGTGAGCTACACGATTAGATTCAATTGGAATAAATTCTGCAAATGGACTAATTGTGCAACCCTTGTGTAAGTCCAGGTTTTAAGACATTTCTGCCATATAAAGGCCTCTTAACACATAGCCTAGTCTTTGATAACATTGTGCTGCGTTAATCAGGATCTGTGGCTGGTGAGGGGTTACAGGCTGTGGACACTCAGTCGGCTTAGGCTGAGAAATGCCACGCCAAACTTGTGACCTGTGGGTGTCGACTATGTGCCATGTGCATGGTGCAGATGGTGGGATAATGACCGCAGGTGCAGAGAAAGTTTGCTACTCCGTAGAGTCTGGTGAGCTGTGTGTGTTTGTGTGTGTCGTGTACATGTGCAGGTGGGGATTTTACTGACTCGCAGCATGTCAAAACAAATTGATACCCTTTTTTTGAACCTTTTTTTAAAGTCATATACAGCTATAGGCCTCTCACCTAAAGCAGTCATGTGTGCACCATTTAGGCTAGTCTCACAAAAAAAGTCTTGGTAAATAGCTTGGCTGTTTCTGCTTTCATGTAGATGTTGGCCTATGAAGGTGGTGATGGTGGCTTTATGTCAGTGGTGTTAGAAACAAACTCTGTAAAAGTGGTAAACCTCAGTAATCCACAGAAATGGTTGGATGTTAAAAAGGTGGTAACCACGTAAAACACTAGTACTGTTTACATGATGCATAATTTATGCAGAAAATTAATGTACAGTACCAAGGCCAATTGCCCAGTCTAATAATGTTAATGAAAGTGTGTGTGTGTGTGTGTGTGTGTGTGTGTCTGTATGTGCATGTGTGCTTGTTATTTCTATGGTTTCAGACTTTAATATGTTCTCAAATAACTGTTCTGTTGCCTAAGTACTGTATCATGACATTTGGGGCAGTAGTTTTTCTGCAGCCAGAAGTCATACCCCACCAAAAACTTCATCTACTAGCTAGTGTTGGAGTTAGGTTTCTGAAACTGCTGATTTTGGAGTCTCTAACAGGGAAAGGGATTTCTTTGTGGGTCAAAGTGGGTCACGTTTTGCATTATCCTAAAGAAAAAAAGTTAACTTTTCCAATAACCTTAAGAATCTGTTCACAGGAATGTGTGCTTAAATTTTGTAATTATATTGTCTGATCAACCTCAATTCCTATATCTTTACTTTAAGGCTATTTGAATGAAGTTGGGCTTTATTTTGACAGTCGTCTCATGGAACCTGGCTGTTTTCCTTTTCCTGTCTGTATCCAATTTAATGGTGCGTGCCAGACAGGGTCAACAGTTTTTCCACCAAGTAATGGGGGTTAAATATGGGCCCAACCTTGATCTTGGCCTTGGTTGTCAACCCATAATGTGTGACCCATATTGACCTTTGACCTGTGATTAAGAGAAAGAGTTAAAAACTTTTTATTTTTTTATATTTTTGTTGTTTTGTTAACAAAAGTGAAGTTGTGATGCCTCCACTTCATATATATTTGGCACTCACTTGTTAGTGTTCCAGTGGGTAAAAATGCTGTTTTTCTGCTCAGGGCTTCTCTCCCTAAAGCCTTTGGTTGTGCTGTCCAATGAAGGTCACGTGTCCCTGGGAATGCTTGCAATTGTTCTGTAGAATGAGAGAAAAAGCAGAGATTTTACTCCTGCAGTCATTTTTGCTTGAGCGAGCTTTACGTGGGAAAAATAGGAGGACAGATTGGCTCGCTGGGCAGGTGACCAAGGTCAGGGAGCCTCCGCACCTGACCAACCAATCAGCTGAGATCAGTCAAGCCAATGGAGGTTAGCATGTGATTCAGCAGAAAGAAAAGGGGAGGAGGGCGGGGTGTGTGTGTGTGTGTGTGAAGGAATTCCCTTGGAGCAGAAGTGTGAATACATGATCAAGCTTGTGGGAAAGGTGAATATCGTCATATCTAATCTACTTGTGTCCATGCTTTTCATTGAAGTGCCTCAAAACTGAACACTTGAAACATTGTGGCTGTTTCAGTTTTCAAGGTGTTCAGCTGTTGTTTGCAGGAGGCTAAACATAGGCCCTATTGTCATGTTTGATGAGGGTCTTGTCCGTTGTGCTTATGAACTTATGATTATTATTATTTATTTAGTTTTTTTTTCTTTCTGAAAGAGCCTTCTTGTTATACCTCAGGGTGCTTTTACAAGGAACTTAAAACAAGGACATGAAGTTCTGCTTGTCACTTGTCTCCGTTTTGAAAATACTTGGGAAACTTTATGCCACGATAAGCTATCTGCCTCCGGCCTCTGCCTGAGAATTGTGTGGTGGTGGTGGTGACTGCTTTCAAGTTTTAGGGCGTCTTGGACAGCAGTGGTTGCAGAAATGTACGTTTATTGTGAGTGTTTCTATTACTCAATCACATGACTTGATATGGAATCAGTTAAACAAGGGTGAAAGACTTAGAATTTCTCTTTGCATCGCTGGAAGTTTAGACTAAAGTCTCCTGAGACCTGAATCCTAGAAGCTGAAAACTTCCCTTTCTGAGCATACTCAAACCCATAGACTTTATTCTTCCTTTGGTTATGCCCTGATTGTCTTAACTAAGGTAATGCATTGAAGCATTGTGAGCACTATACGCCATGGTGTCATTTTGCAACACACCACCTCGCTGTAAAATCACTTGCTTTTAGGTTTTTTTCGATATAAGGATTCTTTTAAATGGGGTTTTGTAATCTACAGCTGCTGCTTAACAACGGAGAGAATCAATGTCTAATGAAGCTTTCAGCTTTCCTTAATGATCGTGCAAGAATGGTTCCATGTAGCCCCCCCACCCCACCCCTCTCTCACCCCTCTCTCACTCGGCCTGCGCCTAATTCTGGGATCACGGAGATGATTTAAAACCTTTTTCCCCCCTCTCTAATTGCTTGCTGAACGTAATTAAAAAGGCGTACTTCATGTTTCTATCTAATAAGCTGGAGATGGTTCCCAGGAGAACAGGAGGGCCCTACAGACGTGTAGAACACTATTAAATTCTTTACCAACTTTTTAATGATTGTCATTCCGACCCCCCCCCCCCATTCCCCTTCTTAACCATACCACACGTGCACACACACGCACATCTACTCACTCTCACACTTTAATGATTGACTTGATCCCCCTCTACCACGTAATGACCCAGCATTGTTCTTTATCACACTTTTTTTTTTTTTGCTCATTGAAAGAGCTGTGGTGGTGGGGGTGGCAGTGGACATGTGACCACAGGATGAGATGAGCTGTTTATCAGCAACCAAACCTCCATCACTTCCCACACCACATCATCAGACCACACCACAGCAGCCCAGCAGATGTTTTGGCTGGCTGGAGTAGAGTGTTCAGTTGGCAGTCAAGGCTCTCTCCAACCACTCTCCCTGAGTCTGTGTGGGGCATCCTTGACACACACAGCTAAGCATGCCGTAGGATGCGTTTCACTTTTTACCTCCTGTAAGCTGGCAGTAGTCTCATAATGGACTATGCCCATACACTAGAGGGCTTTCTCCTAATGAGTAAAGTGTGTGTGTGTGTGTGTGTGTTGCTTTGTTATAATCGGTCTCCTGCCCAGGGCAGAAACAACCACTTTAGGAAATAACGGATGGTGTCAATCCTCTGTGCATTCCCGATCCATGTCTGCCAAGTGTCTGGCTGCCACTTTTTGAGGAGAAGCCCCTCACCCCCACCTATTTTACTCTGTGACGCCAGCAACAGTTTAACGCAGCACTCTTCACAGCGTCTGTGTTAAGTAGCACCTGACACCTACTGATCTCATTCTCTTGCACCCCTTGTATGGTGACCACTTGCCAGAGGTCACCTTATGGGGTAGGACACGTTTTAACAAGGCAGTACATCACTGAAAAAACTAAGTCTGAAAATGCTAAGAAAATGTAGGAAACTGAAAATACTAAGAAAATGTAGGAAAGTACAAAACAATCTGAGAAATTTAGGTGCATGTGTTTATTTTTCTAGTCAGAAGTAGTCCACAATGATTTAGATGTGTTCACTTGCTTGCTGATTTGGTGTTTTATTAGGTGTGGCTTATAACTGAATGCTAGCAGTTAAGTAAATTCCTCACTGGTGACTGAGGAGTCAATGTCTTTATTGCTCTAACTATCAGTGACCTAATTGTCACTTACTAGACTAGCCTGTCACATGTTATCTCCCTGACACCCCCACACCCATGCCCCGTTATCCCCTGACAGGTCTACGATCAGTGACGGTGTCATTAAGGCCTGTGGTGTGTCATTAGCACGGTTAGTCTGTAAGGCCCTAACAACTGGCCTGGAAACTATCAGCCCTCTCCTTCCATTTGTCCTCCTCAACGTTACTTGTGTTTTGGGCAGGGGGAGAATCAGTGGGCGGTTGAGAGACTAAAGCCTAGCATGTTGGCCCAAACTACACTCCTCAGATGACCTGCCTTTTACATTTTGGCGTATCATCCTCATTAAGCCATCTTAAATGCACTTTTTCTTTTTCTCTTGTACACGCCCACCCCAACCCAGCCCAGCCTACCCCATCCCTGGCCTACGTTGACCTCGGCTCCGAGCTTGCATCTGGTTATCTGCTTGAGTCTCACTCTAAACAGCCAGTGGCAGCTGACTGACGTCATTGAACGTATGGAGCTCTCCGAGGTGTTTGTTGATCTTAGCCTGCTTTCACCCCCAATACAGAGTAAGAGAGAGAAAGATAGAGAGTGTGTGTGTGTGAATGTGTGTGAGAGGGAAAGAGTTGGGTAGAGAGAGTGGAAGTGATAAGAAAAGGGAACTTTAAATTGAAACCCCTGCCTGGTTGTTCTTTGGAATCCTAGAATATTTTATTAGAAAGTAACACAGTGACCTTTCAGCCTCAGTATTTTTTATTTATTTATTTATTTTTTGGGTTTTGCCATTTGATTGGTTGGCATTGCGTTTTCACAGCTGTTGAGCAAGAAATTTCGCTTTCACAGATTACGAAAAAAAAATAAAAATCTGACCTTACATATTTCTGAGGCAGGTCTTAAGATGGTTATTGGAACCTTGTTTTGAGGCAACAGGGAAAGGCTGTAAGGGCCTTTGGCCTTGTGTGAAGCTGGAGGACCAGTTGGTGTGTTAGTGCTCCAGCCACACTCTCTCTCTGTTTCCCATAATGCATTGCACTGCAACCCTCCTCACCCCACCCCCACCCCCACCCAGACAACAGGCCATGTGACCAGAGCTGGAATGCTGGGACATGTGTTTGTGTTTGTGTGTGTGTGTGTGTGTGTGGGTGTGTGTGTGTGTGTGTGTCAGAAAGATGGGATGGCGGTCACATGTTTGTATTGTCTTGGTCATTGATAACGTTAATATCACCTGACTGGATATGTAGCAATTCCATGATGTGCTTAAGGAACTAAGAAACTTTTTCGGTCAATGATTTGTGAGGCTTGTTTTTTTTCCCTCTCTTGTTAGATTGTATATCTTGCTTGACAATGTATCATTTGTGTGTAGGTGATGTTTCCTTGATCGTTAATGATGTAATGTACTAGCTTTTATGATGCAGAATGCTGATACTCTGAGTCCTTAAAATCCTGTGTGTGTCTGTGTTTGGTTTACATGCATTGTCTTCTGTACCAATCTCACCCATCTATGTGTGTGTGTGTGTGTGTGTGCGCGTGCCTTTACAGAGATGTGGGTGATTCCAAGAGGTTTCCTGTCGTTCCCTTGGAGCAGAGATGCCCTGAGACTGCCTTTGGACTAATGCAGAGGTGAGTGGGAGTCCACATCTGTCATAACCCAGTGAGAGCTCCATGAAGATACCATGCTGTTTATGGTGTTCTTATGGATCCCTTGCCAGTGCAGTTGTAGTGAGTATATGATTTGACCGATACCGGGCCCATTTAAATAGGGGCTAAGCAACTTTCTGTTTTTCTCTCTCACAAGCTCCCTCTAAAGACCGCTGTATTGCATTGCATTGCACTGCATTCTATTGGAGGCGGACCGCGCTGCCGAACATTGCAAGTGCTGTATCTACCGCTATTGGCCACGGTGGCGCATTCTACACCGTTCGTTCGCCGTGTAATGACTAATTTTAGCATCCTAAACAGTATAAAACAGATTAATTAAATGAAAAATGTTGCATAGTGGGCCTTTAATGATTTTGACAATGCCCACTAATGCAGCAATATGAGTTTCATGGTTTTGACTGGGTCAGGATTAACTACTTTAAAAAAAGAGTAACAGTAACTGGAAAAAGTAAACTATTTGGAAAAGCATTTGTGTGTTCCTTACTTGTACAGCCTCTGCCATGTCTTCTATATTGAATGTTCTCACTGGTGCTGCTCCTGATGTGAATGTCTTATTTAGGCAGCTTTACTGCACACACACACACACACACACACACGGTGTGAAAGGCCTTACTGAGGTTACTTTGGTAAAGCCCCCTTTTCACTTAGACCATAACAGACCATCTGCCTTTGGCTATACAAAGCAGTGTGAGCTGATATTAGGCAAGGGTTGTTGTCAAACTCATATCTTCTAATAGGACTGATCCAGCATTGCTTCGATTCCCGTTCGAGCAAAGCCTTGCGATGAGTTCTGTTGGCTAGAAACTTTGGCTATAAAAGACTGACAGTGAGCGGTTAAAAAAAAAAAAAAAAAAAAAAGATAAAACGCACATTTCTATACGTTAGTATTGTGGTGTTAAAAAACCCACTTGTAGGTTAATTGTTTGGCCTTTGCAAATGATTCCAAATTGTGGTGGGAAATGGAAAACCGGTGCAGTTCGTGCTGACCCCTTAGAGTGTAAAGTGTCACTAATGTGCTTGGTGTGGGTGGCAGTTGCATCATTTCCTGTTGGCATTTGACTAGGCTGTGATAAGAGGAACCATTTTTTCCCCTATTTTTGAGACTTATATTTTTTGCTGTTGTTTTAAAACCTTAGTTGTCTGAGTGTGTTTGTTTATTTCTGCTGTTACGAAACATCAGACTAGCTAAAGTAGCCATTCAACGGTGACCTTTTTAACATGCTTTCAGTTGCAACAAAGTTGATATGCGTTAGCTTGACAAAAGGCAGAGAACAAAGGCTGTGTGTCCAGGACTTTGTGTGTGTGCGCTGTATGCACGCGCACACACACACACACACACACCACCTGCTACACACACACACACCAGACCTACCATCACCACCACCACCCCCGCACCCCATGTGACTGAAGCTCAAACTCTTCCTTCGTCACAAGGACGTCTCTCTTCTGGCCAGCGTGGCCCACTGCACCGACGGCTCTCTGTCAGAAGTCTGTAGGAATGCCTCCCTCTCTCAGATGATTGGTGGATTGTCAGTGGGGGGGTGGCAGGGTCAGGGGAGGAGCTCATACACCAGTAGAGGCCTGACTGAGTGCTGTGAAGGGGAGGGGAGGGGCTAGGGTTGTCCTGGAGGTGGAGCGACTGGCCTAAGTGTTTGGCGGGGCCTCGGCGCTCGTTGAGGCCAGTGCGCAGTGGGTGGGGGTGGGATTTGCATTGGTGGTTTGTCAGCTGTCATTAGGAGCAGATGAGCAAGAGGATAAGCCGCTGGGAGTAGTGCACGGGGCCTCCTCAGTGAGTCTCCTCGCTACGGGGCTCACTACGGGAGAGGCAGCCAGACAACTGCAGCGGGTTGCAGCACAATTACGCTGTTCCGTCGTGTTTAGTAATCAAGGATCTTTGATGCAACTGTGGGACATATGGTCTGTTTGTCTGTGTGATAAGGGGTCTCTCTTGCTCGCTCTCGCTCTCTTTTTTTTATTTATTTATTTATTTTCCCCTCTCTCGCGCTCTCACATGCGCGCGCGCTCATTCCCTCTGACTCCATTTTTCTGTTTCTCCATTCTACAGTTTTAAAAACTGTTTTTGAACTGATCAGGGTCAGAGAAGGCTAGTCAACAGGCCTGTGGACAAACAGAACACTTGTTCAGTTGAGCTGATTGACAGTACAATGCTGATGGAGGACTGACTTGTAAGTCGGCATTGTTTTTAACACAAACCAGACGTGCATTTATAGATAGCATTTAGAGATATGTTTTGAATGTGAGACTAATTTCAAGATCTAGGTCTCCCATGTGTTTTAAACCTGTTGGCACAGTTTACACATGTACACACTTGTGTAGTTTTATTTAAAATGCGTGCATAAGTGTTCACCTAATAAGGTTGACATATCCACATTTGTATAGTTGCCTAAAACGATTTAAAAAATAATTTCTACAGTAAGATTAATTGGCAATTTTGAAATGGTAGTGTGTTAAGAGGCCCATGAGGGAAGGGAAGGCATCTGAGGTTCATAAGGTATTGCAAGTCTATTATAAAATTCTATATGAATACATATTAATCTCAACAGACTCCGTTGCTCCTAGTCCTAGCCCAGGGGGGATAATGAAAGGGGGCGTGGGAGGCTCAGACCTGAGAGGGAGAGCATTGATTTTTTTTTTTCCTCCCCTCTCCCCGCACATATCCCAGTCATCTCTCCACCTCCATGTCTGAGTCTGCTGCAACCCAGCGAGTATCGATAAGGTCCTTCCTCACCTTCTAGCCCCATTACTTCACTTGGAGAGACTGCCCTATTTATTTAGTTCATCCACTTCTGTTTGAGCCACTGCAAGATGAATAACTTGGGATTAGCACCATGAAAAGGCATTGACTCTCAAAAGGAAAATGGAGCTAATCATTTTTTTTTTTTTTTTGAAAGGGTCCCTCTTCCAAATCCATCCCTCTCCCAAATTCTGGTAGGTGGGGTGGGTTGGTTGAGGGGGTGGTTGGAATATTTGAAGACGCACCCCCCCCTCTGCACACATACAGACACACACACACACGTCTGCATCTGCCACTTCCTCCCTTAATGCGTTTATTATGCGGTCCCTCCCTACGTCCTGTCCGAGGGGCCGTCATTGTAAAAGATTCATGAATGTGATCAGCTTTCCGTAAATGGAGGCTCCATGTTTCTGTGACCCAAAGCCCCCCCCCTCTCTCTCTGTCTTTGCCATCCAAGGCGTCCCCTTATCATAGCCATTATGCTTCTGTAATGGTAGTGGAAAGAAGAGAGGTTTCTACCAGTGGCCAGAGAGGGATGGAGCGTTGGGGAAAGACGACAGAACATGAGGGTTTAAATCTCTCCGATTGGACAGAAACACTGAAAAATCCGGAATACAAACATATATTTAAAACTGCTTTTTAAAATGAATGTTTCCCAAAATAGTTTTTTTTTTTTTTTTTTTTTTTGGTGCGTCTCTGTCCTGAGACCACGGTTGACCTCACCTGACATGACATGAAAACTCTTTGAGAATGGCCGCTAACTCTTCACCCACATGCTTTCTGCCTTTTTTTTTTCCTTCTTCTCACTGTCGGCTGTGTCTGTTTGCCCTCACTCCACTGTTCATTATATCTCCCTTTGCCCGTTTGTCTCTCTTCAAATTACTCAATTAAATTCCAAATTACTCTCTCCCATTTCTGTTCTTCACTCCTTCACCCACACACACA
This sequence comes from Limnothrissa miodon, assembly GCA_017657215.1. Classification (NCBI taxonomy): domain Eukaryota; kingdom Metazoa; phylum Chordata; class Actinopteri; order Clupeiformes; family Clupeidae; genus Limnothrissa; species Limnothrissa miodon. The sequence continues at coordinate 272,791 of JAGFZM010000174.1, read as the reverse complement.
CACACACACACCCCAACTCCCTCTGTGATCACTCTTCATTTTCTCTCCTTTCTGCTTCTCATCAGCTCTGTGATTTGGGGGTCTCTCTCCTCGAATAGCTGCGAACATGTATAGAGAGACACACACACAGACACACCCACACACACACTGTGTCTCTGTCTTCTTATATTACAGTCTCCCAACTGCACGGTTACATCAGAGGACACCTCCTAGGGCGCAGACTTGGACTGATATACCACAGTCACCTTCTTTAGTTCAGTGGTTACAAAAGTTTGGAACTCATCTTAGCGCAAACTCCACTCCACTCACATTAGGAGTTGTAAAAACATTATTGCTTTATTCATATTGTGATATTCTAAAGAATATCTTCCTCCTAAAGAATTATCTTCCTCAAATTATACCCCCCCCCCCCCAATTATGTCCATACACAGTGCCTTTTACAGGAAATCAGTGGCCAGATTATATAGTGTTAACCTCCTATTGATACATGGAGAATTCAGAAACGGTACATGTATATAAAATGTGGTCACTCATACTCGCCCATACTTGGTCACCCATACCCAGTCAAACTCACTCACTCAAATCCCCTCTCTCACTCACTCATACCCAT
>JAGFZM010000174.1:261520-272171 GCA_017657215.1 Limnothrissa miodon | reverse complement strand
CACTCGTACTCACTCACTCATACCCACTCACTCATACTCACTCACTCGTACTCATACCCACTCACTCATGTCCACTCGTACTCACTCATAGCCCTTCATACGCACTCTTTCTTGTCCTTTCTGTAAGACCCAGTTAATAAAGGCACATGTGGTGGAGGCAGGGTATCGGAGCACTTTGGGGCTTTGGCAATGGCTGAGCTCGACTGCTTTTGGTAATGGCTCTTGTGGGCTTGGTTAATAACATTCGATGATGGCAGCGCTGCACAGCACTCGCTGTGTGTTTTGGCCCACCACACCACTCTTCCCACCCAAAGAGGAAATTTAATACGCTCCAACACGAGTGAAGATGCTGGCAGGGAACTGTGTGTGTGTGTGTGTGTGTGTGTGTGTGTGTGTGTGTGTGTGTGAGCGTGACTGTGTTTATAAAAGACAGAAAAAGATGAGCAGAGTACATATGCAGGTGTGTGAGGTTTTCATTCTTTCAACTGAACCATGTCCATGAGCCCTTCATAGCCAGCCCTACTGGTTCAATTTCTCGAAGACCTAAGGTCTTGCGGATCCTCTGCTGTGCTCAGCTCAAAAAGACCATATATTTTCTCTCTCTCTCTGTTTGTCTGGCTTTCTCTCTCGCTCATACACACACTTGCTTGCTTTTTCCTTCTCCCTCTTTGTCATGCACACGCCCTCCTTTCTTTCTCTCTCTCTCCCTCCCTCTCGCACGCCCATGCTCGCCCCCACCCCTGCCTCCCCTCTCTCTCAAAGGCTAGCCACCCTCCCAGCAAAGCCCCCTCTAATGGTAGTTGTTGCACAGAACACCAGGCTGTCGGCCTCATAAATACTGGGTGTGCCTTTACTCGTAATCCCCTCCTGCATACACACACACACACACAGCTCATAGCTCAAAAGATTAAAAGTTATGGCTCAAGCAAAGGTTGCTGCAACCTGCTGAGATTGTGCCGTGCTGTGCTGTGCCCCCTCAGTGTGCCGGAGTGATGGGCTGTGCAGGAAGCTGGTATGGTGGAGGGTTTTGCTGTTTGTACTGTTTCCAGCATGTCGCCGAAAACAGTCCCAACCCGTCAGTCATGTTTCACTGAGACACTGACTGCGGTGGATGGGGATTCCCCCCCCCCCCTCCCCTTCCCCTCTCCCTCTGGGGAGGCCAGACTTCTAGGCTCCTGTGCTGCCGGCCCCTGTCTCCTCCTGTGACATCAGAACCACGGAGCAGTCACAAGTTCAAACTTGATGGCCTGTGTCACTTACTCAAAGCTAGACGCTTAATAGAGAACGAACGGTACAGGAGTAACACTTTAAAGCTTGGGCGTGGGGTGGAGAGGTACTATATAATGTATATAGTACAATGCATATATATTGTATAGAGTATTTGTTCTTACAGTAATGCTTTATTTGTCCCAGTGGGACACTGGTAGTATGCACACAAATTTCCAGAAATACTTTTAAAATGTTTAAAAGAGTAAATGGGAAGATGGAATGAATAGTGATTGGGGTGGAGGGGGGGGGGTACATAAAGGTAATAGTGGCTAGTATGCAAGAAAATTGTGAGTCTGAATCCCGCCTGCCACTTCTGTGTCTGAGGGACGACTGGCCCTGAACTAGAAGGTGGGCAAAATGAACGTCACTTGGGGAAAAAGCATCTGTTAAATGTGTGTGTTTTGAGACATTTCCTGATGTATGTGGACAGCAAGAAGGATGTTGGGGATGTTTTGAAACAAGCTTTGGCAAATGACCAGTATTCTCGGGGCCTCAGCCATCATGGTGGATTGGTTGAGTCTGTGAGCAGTGGCAACGCGGAGGTATAAATTGGGCACCACCCTGGGATTTGGGAACGGCAGTGAGTCAGGCTGCCACACACGACATGTAAGGCACTAATGAACTGTTGAGTGAGCCGCTCTCACACTGCACCAAATTATTTGACAACCCAGCCCAGGGAAGTTGATCAGTGTGTGTGTGTGTGTGAGAGAGAGAGATCTTGACTTCCTCAGAATTGAAAGAAAACAAAACTGTCATCCAAGAAGTTATTAACTCAGATGGTGTGTTTGTGTGTGTGTGTGTGTGTGTGTGTGTATGTGTGTGTGTGCACGCAGGCGCAGTAGCATGTTGTCATCATCCGTTCCTCACCGGTGTCAGATATTAACACTTTGACTCACCAGAGCATCATGGCAGAAAGTTTCAGCCTTCATTTCCCACCAGAGAACATTATGACAAGCCCCTTATTTTTAGAGCCGTGTGTGGTTAAATTGTCACAGTGACAAAGCTTCAGTAGATGGACTAACACCTCTCTCTCATTCTCCCCCTGTAGTTCTGTCCATCCCCCCCTCCCCCTTTTTCCCCCTCTTTCCTCTATATGTGGTAACATTGTGCCTGAAAAGAAAGGAAGTCTTGTGTTTGTGTGTGTGTTTTCTTTGTGAGTGTGTGCGTGGCTTTTGTTGTTTGTGTATGAGACATGTCTGTAATTTGTGTGTATGAGTGCATATGTGTTTGGCTGTTTGTTTGCGTGTGTCTGTTTGGGGTGTTTTTCTGTGTGGGTGTGTGTGCATGCAACTGTCTAAAAAGGGGATGTCAGGAAGGATGTCTATTCAGCGTGAAAGCAGAAATCACTGCCCTCGAGGGCTGTTGACTTGCAATGCTTTGCAAGCAGCCTGTAGAGAAAGCACTCCCAACACACACACACACACACACACACACAAGCAAGCATCCAAGGTGTTCGCCTAAAATTGTCCTCACACATTGCTGAGGCTGAACAAAAAATAAAACGATGTCTGGAAAAGCCATTGATGGAAAGCAAAGCGGTTAGTTCATGCAGTGTTGCAGAAAAGACACAAGCACCATATACTCCAATCCCAGCTCAGGTGCATCCAGTGGGGTGAAGCAAAATACTTTTGGAGTGTTTTAACAGCAGTAAAAGCTGCGCTAACTATGGCGTTGCATTAAATGCAACTGAATAACGTTGCTGAGGTTTTAGAGACTTGTTTACAGACTTAAAGTCTCAGGTCAATGAGTAAAGTCTTATTTTTGAAATGTGGCTGTCGGTTGGTTTGTCTCACACAGATGTAGAGACGTCCTGACTATGGTCACTCTTTAGTCACTCTACACTCAATTTTTTTTGTTTTTGTTTTTCGCTCCTCGCTCCAAGTCATGTTTTTATTCATGCGCACATGACGAGGCTCTGCTCAGATATTTCTCACAGCTCTGTCATGACATGGCCAGGGCTCGCTCTTGAAATCTGATCGCGGTGAGAAGACGCATGGGGCCTCCCCGTTGTGACGAGTCTCCAGTGAACTCGACGCTCTCGCCATGCCACTAGCGTGATCTTGGGTGCGCACACACCGATGCAGCACACATGCATTCGCACGCTCCAACATATGATCTGGCTTTGGTCATAGTCTGTGCTAATGAGGTCATCGCAATAGATTGGCCAGTCTGAGGTGTCAATCGCCACGGTGTGAGGAAATTATGACCTAGTTGACCCCTGACCTGACCCCTTTTGAAAGATTTGAATTGATTCACGTGGTTGAGTTGGGCTGGGTTGCGTTACATTCCATGATTACATTTCCACTGAAGTGCCTCTAGAATCACACTGTAGTTTATATTAGAGAAGACCTAAAAGCAGAAGCAAGTATTCCAAAGAAAGGGGCCGTGGCATAAAGGTAACAGGCACAGCAGTAGGTGCCAAGTATGGGGGCTGTTTTTACATGAATGTTTTGAAATTCTCATAATTTCACAGCCTCACATACCACATGAAACCTCTGCAAAGGTTGTAGACCATCTTCTTTGTGAAGGCCTCCGTATACATTACACTGACGTTGTCGCTTTCGCCGTCGCTTTTGGTTTATGCTTCTGCGTCAGTCAGCCTTCGAGGTATGTGTTGTTTGCGACACTTCGATAGCTTGACATTTTTGGAGGTGCACGGCAGGCGAAGCAGAGCATCGGCGAAGGTATGCAGACCATTGCCGTTGTGTTGCCGTCAATGTGGCATAGAAGCATAAATCCAGCTGAACTGTCTGTTTGTCTGTATGCCTGCCTGTCTGTCTGTCTGTCTGTCTGTAGAGCTCTGTTCCTCATGCCCAGCTTCTGTTTCTCCAGCTGTGTGTGTGTGTGTGTGTGTGTGTGTGTGTGTGAGTGTTCCAATGCCAGCCAATAGTTTCCAAATGTGCCATGCTGTTGTCTGCCAGAGTTCTGGCCTATGGATGTTTTAATCAAGCCTGTGTGTGTGTGTGTGTATGTGTGTAGAGGGCTTGGCTGTAGTGTCTACTTTCCCCTCCTTGCTGCCTTCTCCTTATCTTCTCTCCCCTGCCCCCTCTCACCCCTCCCCTCAGTCCAGGCCAGTGACTGGACACAGTCTTTCCCGAACAGCCCCAATCAGGGCCACGTCAGTCCCACAGATGACTCTCCCTCCCTGACCCCTCCCCTTCCTCCTCTCTCCTCCAATCACCTCCCTCCTTCTTTGCCCTCCTCCATTGCTCATCGCTGTTGGAGCACTCAGCCTCCTCCCATGCCATGTGCCACCACCCCTAACCCCCACCTCCCCCCGCTACCCCTACTGTGTGTAAATAATTAATTTGCCCCCTATCAGTGGAGCGGCCGTCCAGTCCCCAGCTCAGGGTCAGCCAGATAGCCCTCAGTCTCTCTCTCTCTCTCTCTCTCTCTCTCTCTCTCTCTCTTTGTCTTTCTTTCTTTCTTTCTCTCTCTCCTTGTCTCGCTCACACACATTCACACTCACTCACTCACTCACTCACTATTTTTCTCTCTCTTTCTCTAACACTTTGTCTGTCTGTATGTCTGTGTGTCCCGCCCCCCTCATCTTTAGTCTCTCTCTCTTTGCCTTCCCAGCGCCACTGGAAGGAGTCTAACTGGGTTAGAGTAGCAAGCTGTTCATTGCTCTCTCTCTGCCCCTCTCTCTCTCACTCCTCCTGAATAATAGATATCACAGCAGTGTCAGTATGCCAATTTAGCCAGTGTTTTGGCTAGGCTGTGTGTGTGTGTGTGTGTGTGTGTGTGTGTGTGCAAATGTGTTTTTCAAACCTCCAATTGAGGGCTATCTATCTTGTCGAAGCCAGGTACGTAATTGCAGTGATTGTTTAGTGTGGGTGTGTGTGCACAAGCAAGAGTGGTGTGTGTGTGTGTGTGTGTCTGGGGGGGGTCCTTGGTAGATTTGCACTTATGTTGACCACGCTGCTGCTTTGGATTGTGTTGAGGTCATGGGACCTGGTGTGCACTCAGCGCCTCCTGACTGACCAATAGGCTTCATCTGACCACTGGCCTCCAGAATGCTACACAGCAGAGCCAGCCGTGGCCTCACATGCAAACACCACCAACACACACCCACACACACACCCCATTCACTCCCTTTTTTGTTTTGTTTTTTTCCTCTTTTATTCTTGCTGTATTTTTTTTTCTCTCTCTCAATCTCTTTAACTTGGAAGGCACTGCCAGGGAAGGGAGTGCATGCATTTTGAGTGTCGAGTGCTGATAAAACTCATACAAATCATCATCACCTCAGGCTCAACAGACAAGAGTTTTTATTCAAAACTTCTAAATTATTTTTCTTTTAAAATACAAAAAAAATTGTTTCCTTTTACAAACACTTTGCAAATTGTATACAAATTGTTTGCGATTTCCTCATGGTGATTGTAAATGGACTGCATTTATATAGCCATTTTCAACCTATTTGAGCAAAGCCTAAAACCTTAAAATAACATTTTCAAAATCGTTTTGGTGGTCCATAAACTCGTAAAAAGGTTAGCGATACTTGCTGCATTTGCTCTGCGGCCCTCTATCGGCTTCAACGGCACTGAACAAGTTTGTCCCATCAGGTAGCGATCTGTAGTTCAAGTGAAACTACAATTGACTGTGGGATGCGTCCCTTCCCATCTATGAAGGGTGCAATTTTCAAAACTCCTTGGTGCCACTTTAAGGCCTCCTTATACTACTGCGTTGCTTTAACTCGGACATGTTTGCCGTCACTGTCTTTTTTCGTTTATGCTTTTGTGTTGGAGTCACTGCAAACACGTGGCAATTCACCACCTCAACACCAAGGGCTGTTGAGTCGCGAAATATGGCTGTGGAGTTTTGCTTGACCAGGCTGTGTTGTTACAGCAGGTGTGGTACAGTAATAATTAAAGCTATTGGTCAGAATAAAAGGAGGTCTGCGTTGTCTGCGTAGGCTGTCTGCGTCCGTTTCAGTGCATCTTTAGAAATTTTGGGAGGAGCACGGCAAGCGCACAGCATCTGCAAAGGTACTCCAACAGTGTCTTGTCGGCGTTGACGTAAATCCAGCTTTTTCATTTTTGTCACACATTCCTCCATACACACACACTGGTGGTGCAGGCTGCCATGCAGATGTACCAACCTGCACACCTGGAGCAGTTTGGGGTTCAGTACCTTGCTCAAGGACACTTTGATGGGGTCAGAAGGAGCTTTGGCTCGAACACTCAGCCCCTGGTTGCCAAACAGGTGTTTGAAAATGTTTGAGTATTTTGTAAGCTGTGTGTGTTTGTGTGTGTGTGTGTGTGTGTGTGTGTGAGAGAGAGAGAGCGCGTGTGCCTGCGTGCTTGCGTGTGCACCTGTGTATCTGAGGTGGTACAGAGGGAGTTTTCCGGCTAATCGGAGTGCAGCTCTCAAAGCACAGGTGGAGCCAGCAGGTGCGGCCCGCTGGTCCTCTTCTCCCCCCAGTTGCCTTGGCCACCACAGGGAGAAACGGCAGAGCAGGTCCGGGGTGGTGGGTGGAGGACAAGGAAGAGGAGGGGAAAAAGTCAGCAGTCTTTGGTCCAGAAGATCATAAGAACTCCCTCCCACCCTCCCTACCTCTCTCTCTTTAATCCTCCTCTCTTCTCTCTATTACACTCTTTTTGTGGCCATAAAGCAAAGCGATAAAGCCAGTGATAAGGCCACTATCGCTTTCATAGGCACGGCGGCATAGCTCTCTGAGTGCCGTCTCAGCCACGAGCAGATGGCCGTCCGATCTTCAACTCAGAAAAGAGCGTACCGAGACTTAGTGACTCATTTGTTTTTCACAGATTATTTATAAAGAAAGAGAAAAAAGGGGGAGAAAAAAACAGGGTTCTGTTTGCAACCTTATGTGTGATTGAAGGTTTAAAAACTCCAAACAATAGTTCATTTAGTTCTCACAACTCCAATGATGTCTCTTTTCTTCTTTTTTTTTTTCTTTTTCTTCTGCCATCAGAGGCAGTGGACTGATAGGCCTGTTCCAGACCTCTATTACGCGTGGCAGTAAAACCCTCTAATTGCCTTTATTTCCCTTAATCTTGTTATTAGCAGTAAGCAAACATTATGGCCGAGCAGGCGCCATTTTATTTTCCTTTTTTTTTTTTTTTTTTTTTTTAACAATTACACCTTCAGAGTCGGGGATGCTATCGACTCTTCCTGAGAATTCAATTATGTCAGTGACCCGCAGCTGAGAGGGGTGGCCAAAATAAATCATATCATTACAACCACCCCCCAAACATCTTTCCCCACCTTTTCTTTCTCTCACTTTGGTCCTACGCATCAACACAGTGGCCTTTACTGCTGTTGAATGGGATTCCATGAATGCATGAAATGATTATACAGTCACCCAGAGGGCACAGGCCGTTTTTGGTAGCAGATCCTTTGTGTGTGTGTGTGTGTGAGTGAGGGAGAGAGAGATTTAGGTTGGAATTACTCCAGGAAAGGGTTTTTTTTTTTTATCTAAATACCATTCAAAGTTCACATTTCCTCTTTCTCTTAGTTTTTCTCCCTCATGTGTAGAAAGTCCCATTCTTATCCAGTCTCTGACAAAAATTGCAGCGCACAGGCATTAAATAACACACTTGCTCAGTACATTTATTTGGAATGTATGATGCATGGTTTATATACATATAGTTATAAAGTATGCTACACGTAGGTAGTATATGTTCTACTCAATGTGTGTGCCAGCGGTCATTCCATCTTCATTCCCACTTTTGGACTTTCTCCTGCGGAGCGAGCGGAACAGCAGCTGGTGAGTAGCAGCACTAGCTTCCTGTGCTAATCCCCTGGCAAGGCTCTGACCGTCCCCACACCGTAATTAGCCGAATTAGCCGTCATCGGAGAGACCGTGTTGGCTATGAAACACACACACACACACACACACACACACACACACACACACAGAGAGAGAGAGTGAGCTGGTAGAAGGACCCCAGGCCTTAGCGGCTCCCCTCCACTGTCCTTGGTGTGGTCTCCCCATACCCCCATCCCTATTCCACTAGCACCTGGCCACCACCTCATGGATTTGTCATTGACATGTGTGTATGTGTTGTGAGAGAAAAAAAGTGAGCAGAAGAGACCGTTTCTCTGTGTGTGTGTTTGTGGGGGGGGGGGGGTGTTACACTCCACCTAAAAAGCAACAGACACTGTGTTTATGAAAGAGGAGAACACCACAGACAGAAAGACAACAGGACCACAACACTCGCGCTTAGGCTCGCTCCCTGTCTGTCTCTTCTGTTCTGACAGTCTGACCACAGAGCTGTTTGCATTGGGAGTAGGGGCATGGCCAGTCCTCTAATAAAATCCTGTCATTTAGATAGAGTCCTGTCATTTAGCACAAAGGCTTTCCAGTCACTGGGGCTAGATTTAGACATTTTCAAACGCCTGCAAAGCCACAGAATACTGTCTTACTCTGGATGCTTCAAAATCACCACCCACTTGCTTTTGCAGCCTCTACACACACACACACACACACACACTCACACATTCTATCTTTCTCTTGCTTTCCTCCTCTCTCTCACACACACACAGAGCCATTGCTTTGCTTTCGATTCCTCTGTCATTTGGTTTAAGTAGGCCACTGCAATCCAGCAGGGATTCTCTTTGCTAATGCGTCGTTCAGTCAACTCTGCAGGCTGTGCGTTTGTGTGTGTGTGCGCGCGTGTACGTACGTGCGCGTGTGTGTGTGTGTGTGTGTATTTTCTCTGGTCGGGCTCCAGACCGAGGCTGGCTGCTCGGCTCTTCGGCTCCCTCTTACGTAACGGCCGTGTGCTGCTGGGCTGGCCAGAGCCCGACTCCTGGGAACAGCCCTGCACCTAACGCAGCATGGCAGCCGCATGGAACGACAAAGCTCGGTATGCGAGCACGGCTGTACACACACACACACACACACACACACCTCCTCCCTTGTGCTACTGTTATGTCACTAGAATAAACATTGACAAGATAAAAAGATAAGGATTTACAGCCAGAGATGTAAATTAAAGCTTTTTACTTTTTTTTTAAGCCTTAAAATTCAGTAGCATTCAGTAGCAATATCTGTGGATCACCAAGACATTATACGTATGCCTACAGTCATCCCAGATAGCATTGTAGATCTCTAGAAATGCGGTTGACTGGTTCCCTTAACATCAGGCGTGAACATTTCATTCTCCTTTGTGTCCTTCATGTGCTTCTGTGGGTGTTTCTGGTATTTTTATGTGCTGGAAAGACTTTTTTTTTTTTATGTCCCTTAACTCCATCAGTTTACAGGTTGCGTGTGTGTCTGTGTCTGAACTTCTGGGACATAGTTGCTGAAAATAAACAAAGTCTTCATGGGGGCAAGCCTCGCTCTCCATGCCACCTCGAACCGGGCCGGCCCTTATTCATTAAAAAGCTGTTTCTTCCGTCAATAATTGATGATGATGGCAGAAGGCTTACGGAAGGGATAGCCAGGCCCTGCTCCATGTATGTGTGTCATATCTCTCTCTCTCTCTCTGTGCCTGCCTGCGCACAGCTTTGACAGCTTCATCTAATCACGGGACCCTTTTGCTAGTCTCTGATTTGGGCTGTCCATGCACAGATGTGTGCGCGGCCCCCACCACCAGGCAGTGGTCAGAGCCAGACACAGCAGTCGGTCAGAAGGCCCATCTGTGAACCTTGTGTGTGGGGCGCAGTTAAGCAGCAGTGGTTTCTCAAGCGCCTGGTGGTTTGTGTGTGTGTGTGGGGGGGGGGTTGGGCACAAGGTGTCAGTCCGCTAGTTTGTTTGCCATGGTTCTGTGGTTGACCGTGGTGTGGAGCTAATTTGGCAGTGTGTGATATGAAGTATCTCTTGCCAGGGGAACTAGCGGGAAGTGCGTTGTGTTTATGCTGTGGTCGTTGTGGATGTTGGCATGTGGATTTGCAGAGGTTTGTACTGGTGTGTGTGTATGTATAGGATACTGTAGGTGAGCAACTGATATAGGTAGTTTTGATATTGGAATGAAGGGTTTTTTTTTTTTTTTTTTTGCTTTGCTTAATACATTTTGGTGTTGGTATTAATGGCTGTTAAGTAGGTGTTTGAGTAGAGACAAGCGTTAAAAGCTTGCAGTCACGTATGATAAGCTATGGAAATTACACATATGCGACTGCAACGTTCAGGTAGATTTTGGTTTTGGAATCAAGAGTTGATGTATGTGATGAGCATGTGATGAGAGAGGAGGGACCTCCGTCTCACTCTCTGTTCCTCCTTCCCCTGTCTCATGGGGGCTGTGCTGGCAGAGGAAGTAATTGAAATGTGTTTTTTCCCCATCCTGTGTTCCATTTTTCTTATTTATTTCAGTCTCTCACATTATCTATTTCCCTTCTCTAACCACCTCTTTTTCTATCCCTGTCTCCCCTTCTCATTCTCTTTTTCTATCCCTGTCTCCCCTTCTCATTCTCTTTTTCT
>JAGFZM010000174.1:243010-256705 GCA_017657215.1 Limnothrissa miodon | reverse complement strand
TCTCTCTCTCTCTCTCTCTCTCTCTCTCTCTCTCTCTCTCTCTCTCTGTCTCTGTCTCTGTCTCTGTCTCTGTCTCCCTCTCCATTAACTTGGGTGAGATTATATGAGAAGGTTAAGAACGGAGAAATGTTTCATCAGGATTGCCATAGAGATTTTCCTAATGCTGGAATGTCTTCAAATACCTGTGCCTCCTGAGTCTTACTGAATCTCTAATGGTTTGTGTGTGTGTGTGTGTGTGCGCACACATATTACACACGGGAGTGCGATTGCAATTGGATGCCTATGTCTAATTGTGTAGCATGTCTTTCCACTGTGTTTTCTCGCCGGACAACATGCATCACGTGTTTAAATGTGTACATGCATGTCTGTGTGTGTGTAACTAAGTCAGTCAGTCTCCTTGGCCTCTGGTGCTATGTGCACAAGCCAGCGGGCCAGCTGAACGGTCCCAGGAAGTGAGCTTTGTGGCATCTCTGGCCGGGCGGCTTACAGTAAGAGGAGCCAACAGGCGGCATGCTAATATCATTAGTGCTGCTATTAGTCCTAGAGATATGGAGGAAGTAAGGGAATCTAGCAAGAGAGGAGGGAAGGAAAGCAGAAGAGGAAAAGAGAGAGGGAGGGAGAAAAGGGTTGTAAGAGATTGAGATGGGGTAAGAGAAAGGAAAAGAGGAAAGGAATAAAAAAAAAGAACGAGGGATAGAAAGAGCTAAAAAATTCATCTTTTAAAACCTCTTCAGTCTCACTAGCCACTATAGCAGGTGGCATACTATTCGGTACCCTACTCTTTTGATGCTATTATGCCCTCTTCTCTCAAGGTATTGCTGGCCAACACTATGATCCTGCAATCCTCATAAGCACTGGTAAACACTGAACCAAGCATTCCAAGTATACTTACAATTCTCGAAACTACTTGCAACAGGGTTGCCAACTTAAAGCGACTAAGATGGCTGCTGTGTTTGGCAATGTATAGTGTTCTGTTTTCACTAGTGTTTGAAGGGTTGCAGGATTGTAGGATATCTTTTCTGAATGGCTGATGAGGTGGTCATTCAATTTATATAACTGACTACCTTTTGAAGTGGATTGGATAACATTTTAAATCGGCATTCAAACTCATTGCACTTATGAATGTTAAGCATAACAAACAAATCAAAGCTAACGAATGTTACCACGTCTTAGTTGAAGAGCCCAGCAATGTGACATGACTATGGCAACCTTGAAGGGACTCTCGGTGTAGGCTACTTCTCCACCTTAATGGAAGCTACTGTAGGTTGTTTTCTGTAGTTCATGCACATAATTCCAGAGTTTTAAGTAAAAATACATATCGAGGTAACCAGTTATACAAAAAGAATGGTTCAGAGGATGAGTTTTAACCTTCCCCTCACTGTTTCATTTTTGTAAAACTGGTTACCTTGTTGGCTGTTATCCCTTACAAATATACATTTCAGTTCCAATTCATCAGTGAATGGTGTTGCGCTATAGATTGAAATTGAGTACTCCATGTAAGCATGTGCACCGTTTTAAAGCCTATCTCTCTGTGGCTAGTAAAAATGCCGGGGGGTCTAGTGAGTTAGTAACTAAAAAATAATCATGTAAAGCCCAGGTGTGTGTGTACAGTGTGTGTGTGAGAGAGAGACGTACAATGAACAAAGTGAAAGACCGAATGAATTCAGCAACAGTTTAAGTATGTGTGAGTGTTCCATGGTTTTGTTGTTATAGCATCACTGCATTCAGAAACTCTTCTTTATTCTTTTTTTGTGTGTGTGGCTGCCTTGTGCCGAAATGGTTCATTTTTAAGCCCACAACCACTCTGTGTTCAGTATAATACCACAAACTGAAATATCACATTGACGTAAGCATTCAGACCCCGAAGCCTTTCTGTATATTGTACACAAACAGGAGCGCGCTCTTGCAGAGACTGTGGTGCCTCAAATATTCCCGTGTTCAGAACACGGCCTCACAACAAAAAGGACGCTGGGGTCTCGTACCGTAACATTTGGTCTCCTTATGCCGCTTTAGCGTATGGAACCAACTAGAGCATAAGTGTGTGTGTGTGTGTGGCTGTACAGCATGTAAGTACATTTTTGTGAGGGTGTGTTTCTTTGTGTACATGTGTACTTGTGTGTTTGTTAGTGTGTGTGTGTGTGTGTGTTTGTGCCCACTCTGCTGTGAACCGAATGCACACATTGTTAATTGTCATGACATGTTGCAAAAGAGAAATAATGTGTATTAGTCTGAGGATTAAATCGTGTGTGTGCATTTCAGCTAGTAGGTTCTTGAGCATTTGTGTGTGTGTGTGTGTGTGTGTGTGTGTGTTTGTGTGTGTGTGCGTGCGCACACACTCAATACATGCATGCAGTCTGGCTGTGCGCTTAGCGTAGTGGAGCACACGGACAGAGGCAGATGAGCCTCTGATGTCGCTTGTTTGTGATTCACTGAGTGCCGGCTTATGTAATGGTGAGCAATGTGATGCAAAGGCCGTGTGCGCATGCACACACAGAACATGGCCACACACACACACACACACACACACACACACACACACACACACCCAGTCTGTCTGTCCGACACTCATAACCAAGACACAGTACATGACACACTCAGAGACACACACACACACACACTTATACACATTGTCTGACGCGTACACAGACATAAACAGGCATGTGAAGTGGAGACTGTTAGTCCTGCCCCCTCGGTGGTGAGAAGTGCACCCCCTCCAGCTCTTGTTCCTGAGCTTCATGCTAGATTGGAAAAACAACCTTTGCACTTCACCGAGACTCCGGTAATTGTATTTGTACATCGAGCGGCTTCAGGAAATAAAAGCAGAGGCAAACTGCTTTTTTCTTCTCTTTCTCTCTCTCTCTCTCTCTCTCTCTCTCTCTCTGTTGTTGTTTTTGTTGTCATTTACTCTGCACAAGCCCATGGAGTTTGAACTCTCTTTACCTTTGCTAGGAAGGGAAACGGCACATCTTGTTCGATTCTGAGGAAGCCAGGCGATTGATGGCTTTAGCCTCCCATCCTATGCACTTGTTTTCAGTTGGGGGAAAAAAAGATAGGCTTGTAAATATGAATTGGAAATCACAAACTAGCTTGTATCTACACATGTATCAGAATTAGAATCAGATTTTATTGGCCATGTATACTTGCATACTCAATGAATTTGGTTGGTGTTGGCTCTCTAGATAAACATCAGTATACATTCAGTATTCACAAGGCACCCATCAACATTATTTATAAGTAACAAACTATACAAGGGTTTTGTAAACTGAGTAAATACTTTTAAATAAAGTCTCAAAAATATCAAGTCTACTTTGTTACGTATTTGCACCAGTTACTCAGTAAGATATATTGTGTCAAAATAATTGTATACATAATCCCTTTTCTAATGTTCATACAGTTCTCTTAGTTATTTGGCCTGTATTATTTCGACCCTAACTTATTCCCTATGTGGCACTATTAGTTTATGGTATTCCCAGTTGAATAAATGCAGCATATTCCTTGCAGTCCGCCTGAGCTGTTTTACATGTAATGGGATAGACGCGGCTAAATCACTGTTGACCCGTCTCTACCTGAATGTAGTCAAGCTCGGCCTGGTAATGCGACACCTTGGCAGATGGGCCCGTTGGCAACGGCCCAGACCGGTCGCCAAGGCTTCCGAGAACGGCCAGCAGCAGCGCTTAGAGTCCCAGAGACTCGCGCTTGAAACCGTGTGTGTGTGTTACAATGACTACTGGTTATTTATTTCAGAAACCTCACTCAAACACACCCCTAAACACACACACACACACACACACACCCCGTCAGTGCCCTGTTGGTACGGTCCGTTCTCCACTTGGCGTGTGGTTGTTTGGCACTGGAGGACCAATCCAGCTCATGTTTGAGTGGGTAATTATGATGAAGATGGAAGGCTGAGCTACCCCTGAGATGCCAGCAGCGCAGCAGGGTGTTGCGCTGAGGAAAGGGTGGCGCAACAGCAGTCTTGGCTTTGAACAGGGGTGAGTTGAACAGGGGTGAGTGGGGGTTCAGCCTTTGGCTGCTGCTGTGGTCTTGCATGGCGGGGGGGAGGGGGGGGGGGTCAGTTGAGGAGAGTTAGGAGAGTGGAGAAAGAAATTGACTTTTGTTTGAGATCCACAGATTGTCTGTTTTAAGACACACAGCTATCTTTGGCTTTAAAGTATACACATGCCCAGTAAGCACTTACTGACACCCAAATTTGGAAATTGACAATTCACACTGTAGTGCCTTTCATTCACCTTATTCAAATATATATATATATATATATAAAATTTTTCATCAATGAATTTTTATTTTAATCACTTAATTTTTATCAACCTCAGCACCACTACTGCTATGAAAAAAGTGCATGTCACAGACAAAATGAGTATTGGGCAGTACATGTTGGCCAGAAGGATGGTGGGAGCTGCAAGACCCATGCAGATGAAGGACAGAGAGTCACTCTCTCTCAGAGAGGTTGTTGGGATGGGTTATTGGTATGGACAGACCGATTATTCGCCTTGGAAACGTTATCCATTAAAAAGACAGACATGCATACAGAACTGACGCAAACCTGAACTAGACAGGCACAGAATCAAGGAAAAGGGGAACGAGCAGTGGCGTGTGAATGTCTGCTAGCAATAGAAAACAAACTAGCGCTAACATTATTAGCACAGTGAGCAGTGCTGTCTGATGAATGGCTCACAGCAACTGCCCACCCCCACCCCCTCACTCCTGCCCTCCTGTCGACATATGGCTGCACGTCACAGCAAGACGCTGTACCTTTCTAATGGGACCCCCTCCCATCTCCACCCTTGAACGAACGAATGAACACACACACACACACACGCAAGCAAGCACAGACAATCGGTCTTAGGCCCAAGGCGGAGGAGGAAGTGGGGCACAGTGTGTTGGGAACATACGCTTCCCAAAGCAGGCTAATTAGCACCATCAGCAACCTGAGTGCAATCTGGGGTGCCGGAGAGGGAGAAATCAAGAGAGTGAGTGGAGATGGAGGGATGTGATGGGAGGAAGAGGATAGGGAGAGGTGGGATGAAGAGGACCGAGAGAAGGAGAGATGGGGAGGTTATGCTAGGAACAGCAAAGTGGTTGTTTTTTATTTTTATTAAGTCTATGTGAAGGAAAGTTAGACATTTTGTTTTCTGTATTGTTGTGCCTTTCTGCTGCAGTTTTTCAATTCAATTTTATGTGTATAGCTTATTATACAAAAGGCATGTCTCAAAGCGCTTGACGCAAAGATCACCAATGAGCAACAGGGGCAAGGAAAAACTCCCTAGCATCGTTTTTTGTTTTTACTTGTTATGGTAAAGGAAGAAACTTGGGCAGTTCCGACGGGGCTAACCCAACTGCCTAGGGCAGGTTTTCAGTCTCTCAGATGGTGATAAGTTCACCAATAGTCCATTAGACACACATCATAAGAAAATTGTGGGATTAATATAGCTACATAAGAGTCCCATTATAATTCCAGGATATAGTTCCATATCAATAGGAGCAGTCAATCCAAAGGGCCAGATGGAGTCTGTATCAATCAAGTTAGGGTCGTCTCAAGCTGGAGGCAGCCTGCCCAGGAGGCCAGAGAAGCAGAATAAGGCAGTGGAAGGCAGGAGTGACCATCAGCATGGTAGCAGTGGCATAGACCGTGGAGTGGGTTAAGGACCAATTCAGGAGTTCCGCCGGATCAAACGGTGGAGGAAGGCCCTGGTGGCTTATTCGGTTAGGTTGGTTGGGCACCATCCAGTAGGTAAGAGGCGCAGGGTCAGGCAGTGGAAGATGATGTCTTCCTCATGCTCTGTTTTTGTTCAAAGAGGGCACCTGTCCACCTGCTTAACCCAAACAGTTTTTCCCCGGACTTCATACAAATACACGCACACACAGGAAAGCATCTTGTTTACTAAAACTCAAAAGCTCTCTGTCATTGTTGGAGGGTTTTTTAAGTGCACCTGTGGTCAGTGGTAAATGTGTTTGTTTTTTTTTAAAGGTTGCAGCCCTTCTCTTGACCCCTTGTGTGGAAGCTGGGACCTTGTTGGCAAGCCTGCTGCCTCAACAGAAAAGCTTTGCTTTCTGTAGAGTGTTTTTTTGTGTGCGTGTGCGTGCTTGCATGGGTGCGTCCCTGTGTGTGTGTGTGTGTGTGTGTGTGTCCATGTGTGCGCGCACGCACAACCTTTCACCCTCTCTGTGTCTCTAATGTCATGGGTGCTTAGTATAGCAACCCTATCCATCACACATGAGCTTAAGTGTCACCCAGCACATAGCCTTGGTGTGGGTCTTTGTGAACTGTGAGTACATCAGGGCTGTCTCCCAAGCCCTACAGATACTGGGAGTGGGAAATGGGATATATCAAAATTAGGGCTGTAACAATATGCAATATGAAACCGAAATCGCAAAACTCAAGACACACCCCTTCCAACTAGAGTTAGGCTATCCTTTCCATCCAGATCCAATGCTACCATATCTTTAAATTATTATTAGCATTATTTGAAGTTACAATTATAAAATACTTAGTTAAGAATAAATAATTTCATTTTATCCGTAAGCCTCCCCCAATTATGTATCGTGACACCTGTCTACAGAAGTTGAGCAAGTTAAACGTGAGGAAACGGCAACTAACCCAGAGATTGTAGACCCTCCCTATACATTTAAGTGAGCCGTATGGCAACAGTTAGCCTACCCATTGGAAAACAAGGACGGCACTCGTGAGTCGACAAGATCCACACAAATTGTGTTTTAAGAAGCTTTCCCAAGTGAGGATCAAGCACAAAAAAATTGTCAGAAATATAGGCTAGGCTAGTATATAGTCAATATTAGGCCTATATTGTTGTTCAGTTTAATGTTTTTTGTTCCGTTTAATGTTATTTTATTAAAGAGCCCATAGAATGCAAATCACATCTACCTTGTTATTGTGGAATTTAGGTAGTTTAAGGTATCCAACGGACTATACCGAAACTCCAAAAACCATCTTCCGCCTCCTTCTATATGCAAATTTCAGGCTAGAATTTGCCGGGGCTGAAAAAAAACAATCTGAAACCAGTGCTCTGTGTACGTAGACAGCGCAAAGCTACACCTCCTCCATTACATTGTCCAATCCAAAGAGCTCTGCTCTAGAATCTTTGGTCCAATCAAAAAATGTTCAGAACAGTCGCTTGTCCAGCCCCCTGTTGCTTCGGTGGTAGGCTATAAACGAACTGTAGTCTATGTAATAGCCTAGCTAGCTAACACTGAGAACGGCTAACGGCTCCAAGAAAAATAAATGCATGTTGAATTTCTGTTTGAAATAAGTGCATTTTGAATTTCTGTTTAACTGGACAACATACGGAAAAAATGTCAGCACACGCGTGAAACTGGGGATGTCCGGAATTTGCACTACCTTCCTCAAGAACAGTCGCATTCAACGGGAGTAGTTGATGTTTATCTACAACCACGTTCCACTAAACTTCAATCCGAGATTGGTGGTTTGCTCTGGTCATTTCACCCCAGATTGTTTTAAACACCTGTGCTTAGCCCCAGTGTTGTATTTCCATTACCAAGTTTTAACACCGGGGTTTTAGGTGAACTTGGAATGTTTACTATACAAATGTAATAGCCTACGTTAATTTCCCGGTAAAGATGCATATCGCCGTCTATCATAGCACATCATAACCTCAGACATTAGTGCTGAAACGTAGCCTATGCCTAAATAATATGAAATGGTAAATGGTTCTGCATAACGTTGTCATAAAGGCTGACAATCCTATAATATCATAATGTAGAAATACGTCTGTTTAACTTCCCAATGCCGTGTCTGAATGCGTGAAACAACCATAGTTCTACATAGTACGTAACGTTAGTTACCGGGAATTCTAATACCAGTCTGACACATTCATTTCCAAACGCTGTGAATCTGGCTGTTGTATGGTTTAATTCCTGAATTGCGTGTTTAAATAGCTCAGATAGTTAACCATTAACTGTTTACTCAGATAGTTCATCGATTTACCGATTTACTAAAATAGTCCTTCATGTAAAATGCCAACTCTGTTTAACTTCCCAATGCCGTGTCTGAATGTGACAAGCAGTTTTAATTACATAGTAAATAACGTTAGTTACCAGAGTTATAATAAAACTTACCAGTCTGACACATTCATTTCCAAACGCTATGGATCTGGCTGTTGTATGGTTGAATTCCTGAAGTCCATTGCATGTTTAATGCAATGGACTCAGAGTCATGCCACATGCAGAAGTTTTCAGACCATACTGCAATTGTGGCTTGTATCAGGAATGGGCAGGAGGAGGAGTACAGGAGCCTGGTGGAGGACTTTGTGCAATGGTGCAAACTCAACCACCTACAACTCAACACTGCCAAGACCAAGGAGATGGTGGTGGACTTCAGGAGGTCCAAGCCCGCCCTGGTGCCAGTCACCATAGAGGGGGTTAATGTGGAGGTGGTGAAAACATACAAGTACCTGGGAATACACCTGGACGATAAACTGGACTGGTCAGTCAACACCGAAGCACTCTACAAGAAGGGGCAGAGCACGCTGTACTTCCTGAGGAGGCTGCGGTCCTTCAACGTCTGCAGCAAGCTCCTCTGGATATTTTACCAGTCTGTTGTTGCCAGCGTCCTCTTCTATGCTGTGACATGCTGGGGAGGAAGCACTAAGAAGAGGGATGCTGGGCGACTAGACAGGCTGGTAAGGAAAGCTGGCTCTGTTGTGGGAGCTGAACTGGAGTGCACCACTTCAGTATCAGACAAAAGGACACTGAAAAAGCTACACAACATCCTGGACAATGACTGTCATCCACTCCACAGCACTATCATACAGCAGAGGAGCTTGATCAGCTGGAGACTACGCTCCCTGACATGCACAACAGACAGACTGAGGAAGTCATTTGTACCCAGGGCCATTCAACTCTACACTGAATGCTCTATGCTTCACTGAAAGGAAAAGGAGAGTTGGACTTCTCTGCATAGTCTATCTGCACCTGAACCCTCCTATTCACTTACAGGACTTTTTCTACAATACTGTGTATTGTTCACACTGCCTAGGGGCCCTACTGGCTACATTAGCCCATATGCACAACCCCTCCTTTTACTGTAACTACGTACTTGACCACTAACAGTAACTGTAACCTGATACTTGACCTGCATACTTGACTGATGCATGAACCTGTTTATGACTCTGTTAGACTTATCCCTGCACTGACATTGAAATTTTATATTATTAGGCTATTTTTATTTTTTATTTTTATCTTATTGTCCATATTCTTTATTGGAACTGTTGAAGTGCTATGCTTATTTTTTCTGTTGTCCTCTTTTATATATGCACATATTTATTGCTAGTCAATAGACTTTTAACCTGCTGCACTACTGGACTCATTTGCACTGTTGCACTACTGGCTCATTTGCACTACCTTAACACACACCCCATACTGTACCACAGTACACTCATGCACATCTCTACCCATAGTTTTTGCATTCTATTCTTATTTTTAGTAATGTTGATCTAGTCATGTTGTTTTGTTGATCTGCTTCTTATCATCCTGTGTACGCTGTAGTATATGTTGTGTGTGATTTTTCTAAGCTGCTGGGACCTTGAATTTCCCCTTGGGGATCAATAAAGTATCTATCTATCTATCTATCTATCTAATAGCTCCGATAGTTACCGCGATTAGTTACTCTTTAGGCTTTCGGTGAAATGAGTAAACAGAGAGCCAATCCGCTTCACAATGAACAAGCCAATCAGCGCCAGGAGGCGGGAAATTGTCCAGGGGGCGGGAAATATGAACATTTTGTAATGAGCATGTATTTCTGAGCATGGAAAAGACAGCCTAGTGATGCTCCTGGGTCTTTTTCAGCCGCACAAATTTGCATACGCAATTATTGAGGCTCAAAGAACATTTTATGATGGTCAAAAAACGTGTTCTATGGGCTCTTTAAATGTTATTTAATAAAATCTTTTATCTTTTTCTCAACCCCCGCCCCCTTAAAAAAAAAAAACTGATACGAACAGAATCAAAAATCAAAAATCTTGATATGAACCAAATCGTGGATTTGGTGTATCGTTACAGCCCTAATTAAAATGCAATTAAACAGCAAAGCCAGAGATTGAAGTGTGTGTAAGTGTTCTTAACAGCCAGAGTCCGTGAGTGAGTGAGTGTGTATGCGTCTTTCTTTCTTTTCTTTTTTTTTTTTGTCTCTGTGTGTGTCTCCTTGGTGATATTAAGAGGTGAGATTGGAGAGTGTGTGTGAGATCAAGATAGAGAAAGAGAGTGATTGAGCAACGTGTGTGTGTGTGTGTGTGTGTGTGTGTGTGTGTGGCAACCCATTGATGCGTCGAGTGGTTATGCAGCTGTGGCACTGTGACCTTGCCGTGTCGCTAGTTTAATTGAATGAGAATTGAAGGGATCTTAACCCCTCGCTCTCTCTAATGAGGCTCTGCTTTCTGTACGTGCGTGTTTGCGCACGTGTGCGTTACTGTAGATGCTATCAGCCCTCTCTCTCTTCCTTAGAACATCATTAGGTAGTCTATTTAATATACGTGAACCTGATCTAAGCTGCTGTCTCATTCTTTTTCCCCCTCTCCGTACATCTCTCAACCCCTCATCCCTCTTTCTTTCTTTCTTTCTTTCTTTCTCTTTCCCACTTTTGTGCTTTCTTACAGAAAAAGCTGCCACAGCCAATGAAGAGGAGGTGCAAAAGGCAGATGTGTCGTCGACAGGCCAAAGTGTTATTGATAAAGATGCCCTCGGACCCATGATGCTAGAAGTAAGTTCATTCTCTGTCAAGGTCTCTTTGTACGTGTCTCCATTTTGTGTGTGTGTGTGAGGGGGGGGGGGGGTTAGGTCAGGTTTTGTGTGGTCCTTTCTACCCCCATTGTTGTTTTTCATTGTTGTTTCTATTTGTGTTTATTGCTTTGTCTAATGGTTCATCTGTCTTTCACCTTTGTGCATTCGTTGGTGTACTGTTACTGTGTGTCTTTGTTTGTGTGTGTGCTGGATAGCACAGGGGAGCCCCATGTCTCCCATCTCGCAGTCATTCCAGAAACACACTGCCTAGGTCAGAAAAGGCAGAGATGAAATGCTTTGCACAAATACACACACACACACGCACAAATCCATTGACCAGTAGCTGGAGGGTGTACACATTGGACTGGTGTACGAACCTTCATCTGAATTGATGAAGCTGTGAGTGTAGTGAGGGGCAAAACAGTGCTTTCAGAAGCAGGCCAGTAACTTTTTTCTCACACACACACACACACACACACACACACCATATGTATACACAAAGATACACACTTGGTCCCACTTATTATTCTCTCTCCCTTTTTCTCTCTACCTCACTCACACACACAGACACACACACACACATTGTTCCTCTGCCTCTCTGTGGTGCGCAGGAGCATAAGTCATGGAGTGTTGTGTTGTTTTTGCCGGGGCGCGGCCGTAAATCACGGTGGCGCTGGTGTCCCAGCAAGGGCCTGTTGTTCTGGCGGAGGGCAGATGAAGTGACTGCCTCTAATGGGAAAACAAGCAGGCCGGGATGGCCAACGCATGAATCAAGCCATTTAGTTCCCTTCCTATGTGGAGGTCTGTGTGTAGCGCTCTCTCGCTCTCTCTCTCGCTCGCTCGTTCGCTCTCTCTCTCTCACTCTCTTGAGATTTCTTTCTCATTCACTCGCTCATTCTCTCTTCTTTTGCATTCAGGTGTGTTTTTTTTTTTTTTTTTTTTTTTTTTTTTTTTTCTCTCACCTCCTTCTCCATCTGTCTTTCTCTTGCTCAACCACACACTTGCCTCATTCTTGACATCTCGTGCGTACACACAGGCTTGCTTTCTCATACTCTCCCACTCATCCTCCTCAACTTCTGGATCATGCCCTCTCTTTCTCTCTTCCTCCCTCCCTTCGCTCTCTCCCTGTATAGGCTGTCTCGTCAGAGTATATTTATAGCATGTGTGGTCCGGCGTCACTGAATCGACATGCCGCAGCTTTCTAAATATAGCCTCGCCTTTCCCTGCACTCTCCGTGTCGCTTTTTATCCTCTCTCTCTTTATCTCTATGTCTCTCTCCCTTTCTCTCTCCCTCTCTCTCTACCCTCACTCCTCCATCTGTTAGCAGCAGCTAGCACAAGGCTCACACCATGAGATGGGAGAAGAGATGGAAGGATGGAGACGGAGGAGCAGAGAGAGCGAGGGAGAGACAGAGGGCATCCCCTCCTCCTTTTCCCATTTTGCTGTCCGCAGTGGGGTTTTTTTTTTTAGTGTACATTGTGTATACCCGCTTCCTTAATTTGGATGTTTTAGCAGTGTTCTACAGTAGCTTAGTGGCCATGCTAATGAAGCCGGATCAGAAAGGGGGGGTGGGGGGTCCTGTACTGCCTGGAGGAAGTGTTTCTAGTCGGCGCTTCTTCTCCATACACACAGCTGGCTGGAGATTGTCCTTACACTCACATTTGTACACACACACACACACGCACACACACACACACACACACACATACATACTCTTGTTCACACATGAAACTCCAAAATCTACACTCTCTCACGCACGTCTACACAGACCCACTCACATACAAGTGACCCTTTGTCCAAATGTTAGCACTCTCTCCAGCCTGGTGAAAAAGCCTATTGTTTTTGGTTCTAGCGGCCGGCCCAGTGTTAACACCCGTAGGAGACGCTGTCAGGCCATTCTATGGTCTCTCTCGCTGTCAGGCCATTCTATGGTTTCTCTCTTTCTTGCTTTCTCTCTCTCCCTCTCTCAAGCTCTCGCTCTCTCTCTCTCTCTCGCTTTTCTGGCCTCCTCACTTTTCATCTCTTTCTTTCACTGTATTATTCCCATTCAGGACAGATAACATTCAGTTTCTATTGCTAAAGCATTTCATCATGCAGAGCTTTAGTGTATAAAAGCGTATAAACATCCTGCAGTTATGCAAAAGCTGTATTTGATTGTGTGTGTGCAGAGTGTGTGTGTACATGTGTGTGCATGTGTGAGTGCATGTGTGTATGAGGGAGAGTGTGTTTGGATTGTGTGTCAGTGTGTGTGTCAGTGTGAAGTATGTGCAGGTCAGCTTGCTCTGAGTGTGTGTGTGTCTACACACGCGTGTGTGAACAAGCTCTCCCTGCTGCTGTATACAGTGTCTCCGCGTCTGACCTGACGCAGGAGCCTGCTGCCTGGGTGCCAGCTCCTGGAGTCCGGAGCTGTGGCTATGGAGGAAGTTATGTAACCCAGGGCTGACGAGAGCGGCTGGGGAGGGGAGGACCAGGGAGGGCAGCAGAGAGAGGCGAGGGAGGGTAGCAGAGAGAGAGAGAGAGAGAGAGAAGAGGGGTAGAGCAGGCGTTGTTGGAACTGGGTCAGAATGCAACCTGGCATTTCCCCTCGCCACGCTCCTGTCGCAATCTCAGTCCATCAGCAGTTTTGTGTGTGTGTGTGAATGTGTGTGTGTGTGTGTGTGTGTGTGTGTGTGTGTGTGTGTGAATGTGTATGTGTATGTGTATAGGAGGGTTTACAGGATTGCCTAAGCCTAGTTCTGGAAAGGTGTGCTTGGCACAGCCTCCCTGTTTACCCTCCCCACCAGATGGCCACATCCAAAGAACTGCTCAACTCAATCTAGGTTTCTCTCTCTACTCTCTCTCTCTCTCTCTCTCTCTCTCTCTCTCTCTCTCTCTCTCTCACACACACACACACACACACACACACACACACACACACACACACAC
>JAGFZM010000174.1:223500-229408 GCA_017657215.1 Limnothrissa miodon | reverse complement strand
CCCCCCCCCCTCTCTGCCTGGCTGCCTTAAGTGGAACAGACATCAGATTTATTATCTGCCCAATGGAGACTCGGATAGAGCCAGTGTAGTAACAGCAGGGAAATAAATGACTGGGCCTGTTGGCAAGAGAGCCAGAGAGGGAGGGAGATAGAGAGTGATTGGAAAAGGTGTGTGTGTGTGTGTGTGTGTGTGTGTGTGTGTGTGTGTGTGTGTGAGAGAGAGAGGGAGAGAGAATGTGCTGGAAAAAGAGAGGGAAATTGAAGAGAGAGGTGCCCAGCGAGAGACTGGTTGGGGGTAAAATCCTAAAGTGGAGCTGTGGGAAAACGGTGTCCATTCAGGAACGGCAGTGACTTTACCTGGACCAAAAGAGGAAAAAGTAGCTTGGAGTTTTGTCTGAAGTGAAGTTAAAATTTACAGATGGTCCTAGTCCCCATCTTTTGGACCATTACAATTGTTACAAAGACTAAGCGCTACAGCGTACATGTTGACAGAATAGGAGGGGCTGGGAGGTACTCTTGGTAAGGAGGGAGTGAAGAAAGATATGGAGATGGAAGGAGGAGGGCTGGTCGGTGCCACCAGCTCTGTTTGTTGCCACTACTGGCTTAATGAAGCCAAATCAGAGCTGTCAATCCCGTCTCTGTCTCTCTTATTCACTCGCTTATTATCTCTAACAGTCCTGTCTTTTTTTTTTTTTTTTTTTTTTTTTTTTTTTTCTTCCCCCCTCCTTTTTTTTTTTTTTTTTTTTTTTTTTTTAACTGCCAATCCCCCACCTCCCTCTTTGTCCTCCTCTATCACCCTCACTCTCTTATCCCTCACCGACCCGTCCTGGTCCTCCCTGTCTTGTCTATCAGTGCTACGTGAGGAAGGGGGGCCCTTGTAATCCTGTGTAAATCCTAGAGGGCCGATATTAGACTGATGTGCCGGTGATAGCCCAGCGATAAGTCCGGAGTGCAGTGGGCCGTGACAGGGCTTTTGGGCTGTGCTGGGCTTGGGGAGAAAGAGGTGGAGATAAGGTGGTGTGTGTGTGTGTATGTGTGCTCATGAGAGACGGCGAGAGATTAGATGATGACGGTTAAAAGACAGGATTCACAAAGGCATGACTCTGATGCTAGTCTGAGATAGAGGCTTTACAGTGTACACGTTTATAACAGACCTAGGCTAGAGAAGTTCCAGACGACAGGGGAATTTATTTAAAACATTTTTGTACGTACACTCAAATACATAGTGCATCTTCACCTCTAATGTGTTATTTGTGTCTTCATGTCTGTGTTTGTTTACATTACATGGCAACAATGTGACCTGAGTTTGTGTGGTGTTGTGTAAACACACATGCGTGCATACACACACATAAACACACACATATACACACACAGACACACACACAGCTTATGTGGAGAGAACATACTGTAACCGAGGTAAAGGAAGCATTACCATAGCAACAAACAGGCAGCCGTGCACGGAGACCCAAGCCAAGGAACATCCTGAGCTCATCCATCAGAGCTGCCGACAATCACACATCTCAGCTCTTCACAGGAGAGCCATTCTTCTAGAGATTCTCCTACAGATATTGAATTTATAGACATTATGAATTGGTTAAAAACAAAAAAGCGATTTGTTGGCAGCTTCGCCAACAACTAGTATGTCACATCAAACATTAAAACAAAAGCTCTGTGGGAATAACAGGGATTAAAAATCTCTTGAAACTGTCTAAAATTGCAGTACAGTGCACACATAGTCTGTGTGTTTTTTTAAGCTTGCCATATTTGTGCTATTTGGTTGTAGGTATTCCCAATAGCTCTCCTGTTTATAGAGTTAAAGTATTCCGCCATAGTATGTTGTGTTTCTGCTCGTCTCAACTGCTTCAGTGACATGGACTCTCCAGTAGTCTAATTTAGTGTTTACTTGGTTAAGATTCAGCCACCTGTCACATGACTGCAACCCTAGGGTGAAAAGGTTACACAGATGCCATTTTCACATCAGCCTTCCCACGTCAGAGCTGTTTCCCTGCTTGGCCGTGAACGACCCTCGTTTCTACCATTGTGCAAGCCGATGGCATGCAATTGGCAATGGATGTTGTTTCGCCATCGAAAAAAAGCCATAAAAAAGCGGATGTATGTTCTGTCGGTATAAAAATACTTTCAATGGCCTAAATCTTTGTTTTCGTTGGAATAGTGTGTTTTTTTTTTTTTTTTTAATCTTATTTTTAAAAATCAACTCTCTTTTTCATGATTTTCAGTCTGTGCTGCAAATGCATGGCAAAAAGATTCTAATTAGGACAGATGACTGTAAACATTGCTAGACGGCAAGAAAGAAAATTGTTGGTGATTTGATTTACATGCCACCAAATTCTGTCATTCTCATAGCTCCCAAGAGCACTCGGCAATGTAAAACAGGAGGGCTAAGAGTTGCATACCCTCTAATTTAATCCTTTAGTAAATCTTGGAAACTAATTGTGCAGCGTCATGGCTGAAGGGATGCTGATGAATTGGTATGTGTGAGGATGAAGATGTGGAAGAGGTGCTGCTACCACCGAGGGTCTTCAGCGGAGTGGGCGGGTCATGTGTGCCAGTTGTAGCAGCCACTGCTCGGGCCAGGCCTAATTGCATCAGAAAGGCGTTTGTTTCCTCCCCTTGCAGTTGGACGGTGATGAAAGCGCACTTTAAACGGCTTCAACAATGTGGCATTCATTAGTGTCACTTTAATGGCTGCCCAGGCCTCGGCCAAAGCAAACGCAGCGCAGATGCATGCGTCGTTCTCTTCCTCTTTTCTTTTCTGCCTTTCTATCTTTAGTCTCCTTCTCCTCCTCCACACTATCCTCATTTGTTTCTCCTCAATCTCATTCGCTCGTCATCTTTTCTCTCGCTCGCGCTCTCTCTCTGCGTCACACTTTCATCTTCTCCTTTCCCTTGTCCTTCTCTCCAGCCTCTTTCCTCGATTTCCTTCTCTCTTCTTAACTGCGTCACCTTCCCCTCTCTTTTCCCCAAAGCCTGTTTTTTACACTTCTAAAGTACTGCCTCTGTCTCTCTCTCTCCTTGAGTCTCTATCTCTTTG
Organism: Limnothrissa miodon; assembly: GCA_017657215.1. NCBI lineage: Eukaryota > Metazoa > Chordata > Actinopteri > Clupeiformes > Clupeidae > Limnothrissa > Limnothrissa miodon. Next base: position 226,357 of record JAGFZM010000174.1, on the reverse strand, counting down.
TCTGTCTGTCTTTCTCTCTTTCTCTGTCTCTTATCTCTCTCCTTTCTCTGTCTTTGTCTGTCTGTCTGTCTGTCTGTCTGTCTCTCTCTCTATCTCTCTTTGTGTCTTTCAGTCTCTCAATCACCTCGCACTTTCCTTCTGACTTGTGTGTTGCAGCGGCATGTTACAGCCAGGGAGGAAGTAATGACTTCACTAAGGCCCGTGCCAGCCTCGTGACTCCAGTGTTGCTGTCATTCGCCCATTTTTATTGGGTGGCATTTGGCTTTGGCTCTGTGTGGAAGCAACCTGCAGTTGGCATAAGACCCTTCACCCTCCCTTACACACACACACACACCCTCTCCCCTGTTCCCCCTCTCTTTTCTTCATCATTTTATTTAGTTCTCTCTCCCCACCCCTCTCTTTCTTCCTTCCTCCCTCGGTCACCCTTTTTTTAACAGATAAATTATTGATGACTTTTGCAGAGCTGAATAGGAAATCAGAGCAGAGCTGTTTGACTGCCAACCTCGGCCCTGCTGCTACCAGTGTGTGTGTGTGTGTGTGTGTGTGTGTGTGTGTGTGTGGTGGACTTGTTTATGTGCGGTGAACACGTGTTAATGCAGTTGGTGTGTGCGCGAAGCATGTTTGCAGCAGGCCAGCTGTGGGTGCATGCATAATGGGTAGAGTGTGTGTTTGTGTGTGTGTGCCTGTGTCAGTGTGTGGGTGCATACAGGGCGTGCCTTGAACTATGGGGGGGGAGGGGGGGGGGTCATCTAATCACCACCTCCTCTCGTTCCTAGAATCATCTAACCTCCGCTAGTCATACCTGATATATGAACACACAACACACACACACACACACTGAACTATAACATTAACTGAAATTGCAGGCCTGTGTGTGTGTGTGTGGGGTGATTCACCTGTGGTAGGCTGTAATGGGCTTGATGAGGCTGACTGACTGCAAGAGCTTCATGATTGGTTCACTAAATGGGGCTCTCTCTGCCTCAGTGGCCTTACAGGGAGAAATGGTTAAACAAACAGGAGACGCACACCACACAGTGAAATGAACTGTGACCTATCATATAAACACGCACACAAACACATGTGTGCGTGCGCACACACACACACCGCAAAAAAATACATACACACACATGCATAAGTATGTAAATACATACACACAGATGTGGGACATGGACATGAACACTCAAATATACAGATAAACAGATATACTTAGCCATGCTTTCATGCACGTACACATTCAGGGAATTGTACACAGACCTAAAATATTATGAAAGACAGAAATATGCATTTCTGAACACACACATTCTCACACACATACACATTCTGTCACATAAAATCATTATGATATTTGCCTACTTAAGCATGCCTACATATTATGGCCAAGATGGATGCCTGTTTGCCACTTTTTCTAAACAGGTCAGTCATAATCACACAAAGTGAATCACTAACAGACAAACCGATAGATAAAAAGATACATTGGTGTCCCCCTTTACAATATGTTGTATAATATTTTGAATTTGTCACAACTACCATGACCTGCCTCTTTATAGTGCAAAGTCATGGGGTATCCGGGGTTTAGCTGCTCTAATGACATATTTATGCCCTGCCGAATCATTCTTCCTATATAGAAGTCACCAAATAGACGCAAGAACATTTACCACAATATCCTCCTTTTCTAAAACCACAGGCCATGGCTCATGTATGTGTTTCAAGCAAATCGCCTTTAGAATCTGAGCCTTTGCAATTGGCCACAAAAAAAAATGTTTTTTTTTTTTTTCTTTTATTATTATTAACCCTGACTAATGGAAACTGCCTTAATATCTGCCTTAAGTATTGGGTTACGGTCAGTAGATTTCATACATGTGAATGTGCTGTTGAAAACACACACACACAAACACACACCTAATTAAAGACATAAGATGATGCGAGTCGAGGTTCATGCAGCACTGAGGAAAAACAAAAGCCATGAATAGTGAAGAAAGTTGAAGTGTGTTTGACTATGACTAAATGTAGTGCAATAAGAGACAGAGAGAGAGGGAGAGAGACAGATTTAGTAGGCAGAAGGGCAAAAATGTGTGAAAGAAATGGAGAGAGACATTGACTGATTAGGGTTGTAAATAATCAACAGCTTGTCTCCATGGCAAAGGGCAGGAAGAGAACGAGGTAGAGAAGGAGGGGAGGGAGGGGTGGGGGGGATGAGGGAGAGAGACAGAGAACAAGATGCAGAGAGGGAGTGGAGACAGCCTGCCAGTTAGTCCAAGTGTTCCGGATCCTTCCACCATGGGTGACCTCATTAGGCTGTGTCTCTCTCTCTCTCTCTCCCCCCCCCCTCTCTCTCTCACTGTACGCACACCCTGTCCTTCAGTGGTACTTTCTCACAGCGTGACAAAACCAGTTCAAAGCAAGACTACCAATGGATCAGCCTTTATATCTGTTCATTTGAGAAAGAGAGAGGGAGTGAGAGATCCCTCCACAGAGGCATCATGGCAAGGCCGCAATCTATGCGAAAGTGAATGCCTGCTTACACCTCTGTTCGCACTCCATACCACAGCAAGACTTGGCATCCGCCCTTCCTCCAAGGCCACTAACAGTACACCGAAACACCAATGCATGCGGCTCCCTGCATGCTAGCTGCGCTGCCCTCATGCATCGGCCCACAGGCTTGCGTACTCTCTAAGTAGCCTAATTAAGTAGCCTACTTCTGTGCATACTCGTTAACTAGTGGTAGAGGTCTGCCTGTGTGTCTGCGGCTCCCTGGCTCGGCCCTCGATGTGTGTGTGTGTGTATGTGTTAATGCGATTGGAGCGCCCAGCCTCCTCTCCGGCGTGCTGCGAGGAGAAAATGTCCCATTTAGAAATGT
>JAGFZM010000174.1:213500-221000 GCA_017657215.1 Limnothrissa miodon | reverse complement strand
GAAAGTCCGATTTTATTAAACAGGCATTCGGAATCAGCACAGATAAGTGGAGCATGAGCGTCCACACAAAGCAAGAAGTGCACGTTAAAACAAGAGGCTGGGCACAGTTATGTCGGCTAACCAATTTAAATTTAATTAACATATAACTAAATAGAAGTAAATAACAAGAGGTTGTATGGGCCTATATCTGTAAATGAAATGGACACTTCAGGAGCGCTCCCAGTGCTGCAACAACATTAACTAGTTAGTAATAGTTTTACAAAATCACTTTTACTATGAAACAAAGGAATTATTCACAGAATCCGTTCAAAATGTAGGCTAATCCATGTTCAGTCCATGACAGTGGATGGCTTCAAGGCAGTCCTCCTCTGCTGGACTGTTCTGCCAGCAGCGCTGAAGTTGCGCTCACTGCTACTGCTGCACGTCTCACAGCTGCACTTAGGGCTGCACGTGTTTCGTTGTCGCAGCAATAAAAAAATCTTGCGCACAGGAACAAATATGTTATGCTGTTATTTATTTTTTGAATTGGGATAATCTGTCACAAACCTATGACTAAAATGAATATCAAGTGTAATAAGTTGTTTTTCATTTTATATTTCATATGTCTTATCACGCTCATGTGTCTGCGTCCAACCTGAGCCTGAACATAAGTTCTAAATATTTGTCCCATCGGGCTTCGGTCGGGTTTCCATGCTCTAACTCACACACACACAGATTTAGATTTAGTGCGAGGGTCAGGTGTGGCAGGGGAGACCTAATCTCCTTTCCCTAGGTGTGCTTGTGTGTGTGTGTGTGTGTGTGTGTGTGTGTTACATAAGGCTCTGGTAATAGAGCAACTTTGCATGAGGCCTGAGTGGAGTTGATGGCCTAATCCATCTCATGCTCCTCGAGGGTGGTGTGTGTGTGTGTTTGTTTGTCAACACACCAGAACAACATCATCTCATTGTCAGAGTCAACACATGAAGATGGGATGACAATGCAGTACAAAATAAAGGATAGCTAGAGGGTCTTCACAAATAGAGACCTGGACATTAATATTCAGGGAGGGGATATTTATGTTACCAAAATTAGTTTTTGTTCATTTATAATAGAGTTCACAACAGAATAACATTCAAATGATACCCAAACCTAGCCAGTCTAAATATACCAAGAACTGGTCTCCAGTCAATCATTGGATAATTGGATTGTTATTAGATCACGGAATATTCCAGTTTAGGTGCTAAGCGAATAAGCAACAATTTGACTTGTTGAGTTCTGAAGAATCTTGGACATGTCTTCATTCATAAACCTCAGCATAAATCGGAGGATTTGGGTAATCAGGTGTAAAACTAATATTCCAGTTTTTTCTTCGACTTAATTTAAGTGGATTTCAGTCGGATTACAGAAGTTGCAGGCATTCTTTAATTGGAGTAAAGGGAATAAGCAGACATCTGTTTGTATGTTATCACACTGCACTCATACAGTAGAATATGTGTGAAGTGTAACTTATGCAGTACAATTTAACGTAAAGATCACCCCCTTTCTCCCTCCCTCTCTCCGTTTCTCTCCAGTTTTCCAACAGGACTAATGAAGTATCTGTTGTTCCCCTGTAGACTTTGGTGGTTCCAGGCCTGGTCAGCCGGGCAGAGCACCCCCAGCCAGGAGCATGTCCCTGGACATGAACATGGGCCCCAAGGCCTCCCCCGGCCAGTTCCCCCTCATGAGGAACAGCAGCCCGTACAACATGATGCAGCAGCAGCAAGGCATGATGGGAAATAACAGGGTCATGGGCAACCAGCCCGGCATGGTTAACCCAGGTGAGTCTCGGGCCCTTCACCAATACCTGCTTCCTCCCTCAGTCCCTAATTGGGGGGGGGGGGGGGAGTCATGCATAAACACGCACCGGGCCAATGCATTCTCACTTTGTGCTTTTAAGACGTACGGGATACAGAAGGAACTGATAATAACGTAAATGCTTAAAAGACTTGTGTGTGCAGTTTTCAGTCATGCAATTAGGTCGTATACTGTAATAAGCGCAATGACGTGTTGTCCGCTTGTCATTATAGACGAAAGGATGAACAGGACCCTAATGCGAATGCAGAGGGTTCTTGTTTCGTGCTGAAGGGAAGTATTTTCCTATAATGACGGGTAGACAATACATCCTCGCTTGTGTAACCGCACCAACCCTGTCCTCAAGGTTCAATGTACTTTTGTGTGAGATAGTCAGGGGCATGAGTGCATAGGCTGTATTGTACAGAACTGTGCCTGAATAGGGGCAGAACTGGTATGAATAAAGTCTTATAATTCGGCTTACAAGTCCAGTGTGCAAGTCCATTATGTCTCCTGAAGCAGGAATGGAAGTGTGGGGGTCACACACAGTCACACACACACTGATCTGCCCCCTGTACTGTGGGCGGAGGCTCCACTGTCTGCTGACACAAACCACCACTGCTAAGGCCTGACTGGCATCTGGGGGAAAGTGACTACTGATGAGCAGCTGAAGGGTAGCCCGCATATGATGTGCAGATGTGACTTGCCCTTAGCCATGCTGCATCATAGTACTGAGTAGTACTTTACGTAGTACTTGAAGTACATAGAAGAGCTATCAACTAGATATAAAAAGGGAAGCGCACTTTCTGAATGTGGAGCTTCCTGTGTGTGTGAGAAAGAAAGAGAACTTGCATGTCCAAGTTCTTGCTTGCATGTAAATGTATGCAAGTCTTATGTTGGCACTGTAGGGGTGCATGTGTGTGTTTGAGAGACAGAGAGAAAGACTGAGTGCGCATATGTAACCTTTTTGTTGCTTTCTGTGCAAGTCTAAAAGTTGTCCAGTTTAAGGGGGTTCGGCATGTAGATGTCGTCACCCCCCACTCAGAGCAAAAACGTTACACCTTGGAACTGGTGTGATTCTGCGTGTCCACTGAGTTGGACTTGGCCTGGTGTTTCGGTGTGCTGATATTTCTTGACCAAAATCAACAATTCACCCAGGACTTTTTGCTTATAGTGAAGGCAAGGAAATCCTGCAATTTAGTCAGGGAAAGTCATGGACAACACGGAATTTTAAGTTTGATTTACAATGGAAACCCCATTATACATACTATGCATGTCTGCACTTTTGCATCCTCTGTGTGTGTGTGTGTGTGTGTGTGTGTGTGTGTGTGTGTGTGTGTATGTATGTGTGAGATGTGATGGACGTGTGATGAGCATATGAGTCACATCTATTCGAAGAAAACTCCCTGTCATTCATAGACGGAGAGTTTGTGTGGACTCCAGCACTTTCACACAAGCTCATGATTTACTACTCTGACTGACTGAAAGCCCTCCTCTCTAATCTCCTCCACATTAGAACATAAAAATAGTTTTTCTCCCCATCAGTTCGCCCCGAGTCAGTTTCTCAAACATCGTAAATGAAACTGCTTAACTTCCTTTGAAGTCTTAATAGCAGGAAAAGGGGTTTGTCTTTTTTTTTTTGCAGATGTGGTAAGACTTTCAGGCAGTTGCTCAAACACCCACACACCATTCCATCCAAACAAGTTCCCCTATCCACCATTAGGCCTGAAATGAAAGCCACTAGGCAGGACTTCAAACTTATTGGTGTGAGGGGAAAACAAGATATTTACTGATGCTTTCAGTAGAGATGTTTGTAGTGTTGTGCTATTGCCTGTGTCCTTCATCTGGTGTCCTGAACACACCTTTTGTCTCGGTTCATTTTATTCTTTGTAGATATAGATCACTATTGTTGTGCGTTGGCCCCATCTCTCTGTGGGAGGCTTTTTATAAAGCATTTAAAGTGCTTGTTGGAGGGGGAAATCACAATTTATATATATAATATATATATTTTTATATATTATATATAATATATATATTTTTATATATTATATATATAAATGCAGTATGTAGTATAAATGCATAGAAATACCGTAAACTTAACCATTTCTCTCCGTCCCAGGAGTGATTGGGGCCAACAGTCCCCGTGGAGCGGGCCTGCAGCAGGAGCCCTGGGGCCCCCACGGCCCCACTGTCAGCAGCTCGGCCCCATCCCCAGCATCCGTGGCCCAGGGCCTCCAACAGGGGGCGCTGCATGTGCGGGGGGGACCCATGAGGCCCAACAGCCAGCCAGTACCCAGGCCGATGCTGCAGCAGGCCCAGATGATGCCCGGAGGTGAGCCTTCAGATTCACTGCTTCCTTCCTCTTCCATCTCCATCTCCATCCACAGTCGCGTCTCTCTCTCTCTCTCTCTCTCTCTCTCTCTCTCTCTCTCTCTCTCTCTCTCTCTCTCTCTCTCATATTTTATTATTCCTTTTTGGTCTTTCGTATATGTGCACAGTATTCAAGAGTCATATACCACCATTAGACTCTTGAATACTGTGCACATATACGAAAGACCAAAAAGGAATTGGTCAAAAGGAATTGGTTGCCATGGCGCCGCCGCGTTCGGACGCCTTTCTGGTTGCTCCGTCTTATTTGTGCATCTATTTACTTTTTTATTGTTTATTAACATTTAACTTCTTTACCCTATTGTCGGCCTTAATTGCGTATGATGGTATTACACTCAAAAACATCGGTAGTGAAGTGCCTTTTTTGTTTCGTGATGTTTTAATCGGCGATTCCACCTGGCCGACTGAGATTCTCCGAAATGCTCCTCGGAACCATGGAGATGATGCACCTCTGAGATGCAGGAAGAGAAAACATCGAGGGAAGAGAGCTGGGGCCCAAAACAGATTGAGGAAAAAAGCCCACAGGCCTCAACTGCCTAGCATGCTTCTGGCAAATGTTCAATCTCTTGAGAACAAGATGGATGAACTTAGGGCAAGAATACAGTTTCAGAGAGACATCCGGGACTGTAATATTTTTTGCTTTACAGAGACATGGCTAACCAGCTGTGTACCGGACTGTGTCATTACTCCGGCGGAGTTTTTCTCAGTTACGCGCTCTTCTCTGACGGGTCTGAGGAGTCTGGAAAATCGAAAGGTGGTGGTGTTTGCATCATGACGAACTGCAAGTGGTGTGATCCAAGAAACGTCACCGTTCTCTCGAAGTCATGCTCCCCCCATCTGGAACACCTGGCAATCATCTGCCACCCCTTCTATTTACCCCGTGAGTTTACGTGCGTAATATTAACTGCTGTCTACATCCCTCCACAAGCCAACATCGACATTGCTGTATCAGAACTGCATGAAGTACTAAATGGACAACAACAGAAGCACCCGGAGGCTGCGCTCATTGTGGCAGGTGATTTTAACAAAGTTCATCTCAACCGGTCCATGCCTGAGTTTATTCAATACATCCACTTTCCCACGCGTGGTTACAACATACTAGATCATTGTTATACACAGTACAAGGAGAGTTATAAAGCCAAATCCCTACCAGCTTTTGGAAAATCTGATCATATAGCTGTTTTTTTGCTACCATTATATAAACAACGAAGTCAGAGGGAATCCCCAGTGACGAAGGAGGTGAAGCGCTGGACCGACCAATCGGAAGCCATGCTACAGGACGCCCTTAGCAACGTAGATTGGGAGCTGTTCCGATCGACCTCTGCTGACATAAATGAGTTTACTGAGGTGGTATTGAGTTACATTAACGTGCTAACGGATTCTATCGTTCCATCTGTTAAAATTCGTAACTTCCCTAACCAGAAGCCATGGGTGGATAGTGAAGTAAGAATGGCATTGAAGAAAAGAAACATCACTTATAAAAATGGCCTTATTTCAGGTGATATGTCAGATTACAAATCAGCAGCATATAGTTTAAGGAGAACTATAAAAGATGCAAAGTTACGTTATCGGGACAAGGTTGAAGCTGATTTCATGGAAGGTGATCCAGCACGTGTGTGGAAGGGGCTAAGAAACATCACTGGTTTTGGAACTAAATCCCCTTCAATGACAAGTGTGAGTAAATCTCTTCCTAATGAACTTAATGCTTTTTATACTCGCTTTGATGTTAATAGGCAAGAGGATCTTGTACAGACTGTGTGGGATGCTAGTGGGGATACACCTTCCTGCCTCTCTGAGGAAGATGTGTGCAATGTCTTTTTGAGAGTTAACAACAGAAAAGCCTCTGGACCGGATGGCATCCCCAATAGGGTTCTGAAAACTTGCGCTGCTCAGCTGGCCCCTGTGTTTACCTACATCTTTAATGAATCGTTGGCTCAAGGAACAGTCCCAGCTTGCTTTAAGCAATCCATCATTGTTCCTGTGCCTAAAAATAAGAATCCATCATGCCTTAATGATTATCGCCCGGTGGCATTAACATCTACTGTGATGAAATGTTTTGAGAGGCTTGTAAAAAACATTATCTGCGCATCACTCCCAAGTTCATTCGATCCCCTCCAATTCGCCTACAAGGCTAACAGGTCAAGAGAGGACGCCATATCAAACCTCCTGCACACCACCTTAACTCACCTAGAGGAGGGACTGGGAAATTATGTGAGGATGCTTTTCATTGACTTTAGTTCAGCATTCAACACAATTGTGCCTTTAACCTTAGTCACAAAGATGAAGGCCCTGGGACTGAATTATGTCACTGGATACACAACTTTCTCACCAACCGTCCACAAGTGGTTAGAGTGGCTGGTGTGATTTCTGAGACACTGACCATTAGCACAGGTGCACCACAAGGTTGCGTTTTGAGCCCCTTGCTTTACAACATCTACACGCTTGACTGCAGAGCAAATAGTAGCCAAACTTCAATCATCAAGTTTGCAGATGACACAGTGGTCATGGGACTTATTAGTAATAATAATGAGCAGGCCTATTTAGATCAGGTTGAGGAGGTGGCTCAGTGGTGTCAATCTAACAGCTTGACACTGAATGTCAGTAAAACCAAGGAAATGATAGTGGATTATAGGAGGCAGCAGAGCTACAGTTACACCCCACTTAAGATCACTGGGCAGCCTGTAGAAAAAGTTACCTGTTTTAAATACCTTGGTGTTCATATTACTGAAGATCTAACATGGACTATTAACACCCAACATCTTCTAAAGAAGTCCAGACAACGACTATACTTCCTTCGTCAACTAAGGAAATTCAAGGTTTCAACGTCCATCTTAAAGGCCTTCTACACATCAGCTGTTGAGAGTGTTATAACAAGTAGCATCATCACCTGGTATGGGACCACCACAGTCAGAGATTGTAGCACTCTACAGAGAGACTATCAGAACTCATCTCCCTGCTCTCCAAGATATCTATTCAAGAAGAGTACTTCGTAGGGCCCAAAAGATTTTGAAAGACTCCTCTCATCCCAATAACTGTTTGTTTATACCTCTAAAATCTGGAAGACGTCTACGTAGTCACAAGGCTAAAACTGAGAGACTCAGGAGAAGTTTTTATCCCCAAGCCATTCGAACTTTGAACACACACCTCAATGACTTTGGACATATTCACCCTCCAACACTCACATCTTAACTTTTTTACTACACATACACACACATATACACTCTCTCTCACACACACACACAAACACTCTCTTTATATCTCACTCTTTCCTAAACACAATACAAACAAACACACACACACACA
>JAGFZM010000174.1:199471-201072 GCA_017657215.1 Limnothrissa miodon | reverse complement strand
CTCTCTCTCTCTCTCTCTCTCTCTCTCTCTCTCTCTCTCTCTCTCTCACACACACACACACACACACACACACACACACACACACACACACACACACACACACACAGTATCTCTGTTAAGTTGGTCTAGTCATGACTGGATCTGCGTCATTGTTGCCTGCCAGGCTTTTAAGGCTCATAAAGGAGTATGAATATTTAACCAAGATGCGGCAGGTTTCATAGCCAGCACTCCTCCACGGTCAGTCCGTGGCCATACACCCCCCCCCCCCCCACACACACACACACACACACACACGCCCCCATAACCCCCATGGCCTGGATCCTCGTTGTCTGATTCATCCCTCCGCAGTCTCGCAGTAACTAGCGGCCCTTAATAATTCAGCAGCGCGCTGAGCCATTAGTGCAGTTTTAGGAGTTGGGGAGGTGAATTACTCATCGTGAGTGCGGGCCGATGGAGTTCTCCCACAGGGCTGACCCCACCTCCCCGCCACCACCACCTCCTCTACCTCTGCACTTGGTAAACTGCTGCTACTCCTGTTTACACGCACAAGTTTCAAAAGCACAGTGAACTTTTCTGGGGCTTTGTGCTCATTACTGGCTCTACTGTGAGAAATGAAGTCATACATGCAGAAGCATGGAGCTACTCCAAGGTCCATCTTGAAGGTTGCAGAGCGCGTCTTATCCGTGTTACAGATTTCATAACGTTCTCAACAGTCATGCTTTTTGGAACCTTTCAGAATTTGTGCAATCCATGGTCAGTGTTCAGTATTCAGACAGTATTCAGACAGTGTGCAGACAGTGCAGTTCAGACACGTCTAGGGTGTAAAGACTAGGTGGCAATTCCAATAACATTCCATTTCTTCAATTCTGACGGACACCTTACACACCATCTGTTTTGGTCAAGACCAGTGAAGGGGAAGGATATTCGCCTGTTCTCTTTTAGAAAAGTTTCTTTCAGGTGAACTAATTGCTTTGCTCTTTTCTTCTCAACACAGAAATACTGTTGACCTCAGCAATGGCAGATGTCCCTATGATGCCACCCCGGCATAACCCTCCCTCCCCCCACCCTCCTCCGGACAGAATACCCAACCAGGCAGCCAGCCAGCGAGCCAGCCGGCCCTCTCTTCTACCCAGCATACACAGACCTCCTAAGCCAACCTCCAGACCCTCAGGCCCGGCTGCAACTGACCTCCGCTCCCACCCACCCCAGCCCCACGATTGCTGCCCAGCCCAGAGTGCTCCTAGCTGGGACAGGGCCCATGACCTGTGTCGGTCCTCTTGTGCCATGTGAGGAAGGCAGGAGGGGGTGGGGGGGGCTGTCCCAGGACAGACCAAAAGGGTGTCGGCTGGGCCGGAGACCTTTGTGGAATAGAGGCCAGGACGTGCCAGCGGAGGTGTTGGACATCACATGGCTTTGAACTTTGGGAACCTGCATCCCGTACCTGCCCAGCCACACACTACCTTTGGCCCCAGGAGCTCCCGACACACAAACACACACACACACACACACACACACTCCCCCCTACAAGTGCAAAACCCTATCAGCAAAGCCAGCCAGTCTCTTTATCGCATTCACCGTAGTGTGACTTAGGTCCCCCTCCC
>JAGFZM010000174.1:191971-194471 GCA_017657215.1 Limnothrissa miodon | reverse complement strand
CACGTCAAGTCTAGATGATATTTGTGAACTGTGAATTCCTGAAAAACCCTATCGGTATGACGCTAAGACTTACTGCGGCTTCCAAAGTCAACATTTAGGGAACACTGTCAAATTGAGTCAGAATTTGATGGAGAGGCTTCGTAATTAAACACCATGTAAATGAAATAAGGTAAAAACTCCCGAGGTTGATATATGTACTCTCATCTTAACAAAACTTCTTCTTCTCAACAGAAAACAAAACATCCCAGAAATATTTTTAAATTCAGTTATTCTCTTATCTGTCACCTGCTGTGATGGCTGTGTCCCTGTCAAGCATTCCTGCTGGGAAGGACAGGACTTACCATTTCGACCCGCTCAAAGGAAGCCCTGCCCGGGTGTCCGGTTTCTACCCATCTCTTCCCAATGCGCAGTATATGGACGTTTTTAAGAACACACACAACCTTTTCCATCCACTCAAGTCCCTTGGTCGCCTGGTAACGGACACGCAAACTATCATGCCGTTCAGCTTCACTGGAGGAGCCCCGAATATTTTTGCTCAGAATGGACATCAAACGGCCATGCTTCACGAACATGTACTGAACATGGCTAGCATCCCATACTTCAACAAAATGTCTCCTATTTTCCCTAAACACGAGGATGCAATTCAGATGGCCTCTGACCGCTCGACCGGATCGGCATCTGAATTCAGCAGTCCATCCAGCGAAAAATCTTCCCTTGAGTCCTGCTCACCTTCTAAAGACAACACGCTTTACCTGCATAGCGAGATAGTAACCGATCGAACACGAACGTACTGTTTCACAGACGAGGATCTCTTTAACGTCCTGTACGGGTACTCCAGGAACCAGGAAAAGAATGTTGGTCATGCCATCTCAGGAGTGGTCTTGCCTGGAAATTCAAGTGAGTTTTAAGTTGATACTTTATGTGCAAATTTAGACCTAATAAACCTGTTCATTCTCGAGATTCAAAGTGTTTTACACTAGGGATGCACCTCGAATTTGAGATGGTAAAATGTAGAAACGTTGAAGAAGTAGCCTAATAAATTGTTTTCATGTATTTCTAGTCAACGAAAGTCAACAGCTCCCGTTTGATGTGGATGCTCTTGAACTTCCAGAAGGTATGCCCGCTGACCAGCATTTGGATCACCAACCACTGCTTGACATTTTTGACAACACATTTGCAAATATTTAAAATAAATTAATTGGACAAAATGTTAAATATAAATGTATAACTTTTTTCAATTTCAGAGTTGTCAATTGTTCAAACAACTTGTGGAAGCGTCTCTCATTATGGAGTATTTGCTGATAAAATGACTATACCTAAAGGTACCAGATTTGGGCCATTTACGGGAAAGCAGGTGAATACCAGCGAGATTAAAACATACGACGACAACACACTAATGTGGGAGGTAAGTAGCCTAGATAGTCGTAGGCTATTTGTTAAAGTCTCTCTAAATTAGTTTGTAATTACACCAAGTACGTCTGCCATTTGGTAGAAACATTCTTTTTTATTAGGCCTATGTTTTTTATTATTATAATTTGGATTGTTTGTTTGTTTGCTTTAGATCTTTGAAAACGGACGCTTGAGTCATTTCGTGGATGGCCGCGGGGTGTCTGGTAACTGGATGTCTCTTGTGAAATGTGCCCGCTTTCCTGAGGAACAAAATCTAGTGGCGGTCCAAAACCAGGGGCAAATTTTCTATGAGGCTTGCAAAGACATTAAGCCGCAGCAGGAGCTGCTAGTGTGGTACGGTGATTGCTATGTCCAGTTCCTGGGTATTCCGCTCACTTTGAAAGAATTCATCGATGACAGTTTTGAGCAACTTCCGACGGAGGGTGAGAATTTAGTATTTTTACAGATTATGTTTAATAGGGCCTACTAATAATAAATAAATGATAATAATATTAATGAGAATGATAACATTAAAGTGATTGAGGTATGATGTGGGAAAAGAATATCGGAAACTATGTTGCTCATTTTTTTTGTCTATCTTTCAGATTCTGTAGAGGGATTTAAATGTGATCGATGTGGGAAAGTCTTCGCCTACAAATACTACAGGGATAAGCACCTGAAGTACACGCGATGCGTCGACCAGGGGGATAGGAAATTTCCCTGTCACCTTTGCAACAGGTCTTTCGAGAAGAGAGATCGGCTCAGAATACATATTCTCCACGTCCACGAGAAGCACAGGCCACACAAAGTAGGTTCCACGTCCAAAGACAAATGGTAAAATTTCTGTTTGTATAGCAGCAAGCGGACCTGCTCTTGTGCTGTGAGATGGTGCTGAAAGAACAGCTCCTGTGAGCTGCTCAAAAGGCTAAACAGTTGAACTGTTTTACATTCGATAGTTTCTACATATATACATCGCTTTGTTAGCGTTAATGTGATCCTGAACCATGCTAAAGTTACATACAATTTAGAGCTAATCGTGTTGTCCTTCTTGTTTCAGTGTTCCGTCTGTGGAAAAAGTTTCTCTCAGTCGTCCAGCCTGAACAAACACATG
>JAGFZM010000174.1:154439-172664 GCA_017657215.1 Limnothrissa miodon | reverse complement strand
GAGAGAGAGAGAGAGAGAGAGAGAGAGAGAGAGAGAGAGAGAGAGAGTGGGAAAGAGAGAAAGAAAGCGCATGTCTTTGGCCATTATTTTTCTGTACATTTGACTGTGTGTGTGTGTGTGTATGTGTGTGTGTGTGTGTGTGTGTGTGTGTGCGTGTTATGATGTATATTTTTAAGTCTTTTTAATAGACTTATAATAGTCAGCAATATTCTAGATTTACTGGAGGGCTAGATGAGTGAATGATGATGCTGATCGACCTACTGGCAAGTAAACCTTAATAATCTTAATAATAAAACCTTAATAATAAAAACCTTAATAATTGTGCAATTGTCCTAATAGTTCATTATTCATGTTACCACATTTCTGAGATTCTAATGTCTGATAGGATTCTCCATAAATGCATGCTAATAAATTGTATCATTATAAAAAACAAATGACATTTTTAGTGGGTGTTAAGATGGTCATAACTGCATTCCTCTTCTTTTTCCCAAATAGAATTAGAGGCTTGAAAGAATGTGATAAATTTTCTAAACCAAATGTTCATTGTCATTTAGAGTTGTTATTTTCCTTTTTAACTCCTGGGTTTTTTTTTCTTGTTTTAACAATATACAGGAGCATATATGCTCTATTGACCTCCCATAAATTATTCAACTGATTTGCACAAGCACAGTTGACAAATCCCTGCTAACTGCTCAAATGTACTTCTAATCTTTCTTAGATTACCTCAGAGTGAATGCTTCCCGTTTCGGAAAACAAGGGAAGTCATGACAATGACAATCCGAATAGTCGGCCGCCTCTATGCTATCAGATCGAGCCTGTCTTTATACCCAAACTACTCCAGAGTTCCTCTCCTCCTCCGGCCTGCCCAGCAGATGTGGATCACTCTAGCCCCTGGGCTTGGCTAAAACAAGCAGGCATTCTTAACCTGGTAGTTTAAGCTGCTGAAGAGCTATTTAGTTGCCATTCATATGAAGGTAATTGCCTCCCATGAATATGAAATGTGTGCCTGTCCCTTTCAGACTGTGGAGGAGCTGTGGATGTTGTTCAAGTGAAACAAAGAGCTGAGGTGTCGACCCATTTCCATTTGCTCAGAGACTTGGGGAAGAGCTTGCAATGGTCCTGTGTTTACTGTAAACTTTGGGCTTTCTCGGTCGGAAAGATGCTGAGCGATGCTTAAAGTGATCTCTTCGTCTCCTGCTATGCCTGCATTAGTATCCATTTTGCCTACTCAAAGCTGACTATGCAGCTATGTTTTAATTAGTGAACAAAAACAACTTCTGTTCTGTCAATCATACGGCTGGTGAAGACACCAAAAACAACAAACGACAACCCCCACATTCAGTTTTACATCACAGTATTACTACCTAATGCCTAATGTTACGTTTGTTCAATTTCCTAACCAAAGAAAGGCAGACATTTCAATCATCAGTGCCACATGGCTCACTCATGTCCTGCCCATTGTTCAGTAGGTTGTATTTTAAGCAAAGTTGAAGACACTGTTTTCACTGCCCACTGTTTTGGCTGACACGCATTTCTTAATATCCTTGTGATTGATTGTTAAGAAACATTCAAAAGGTCCATTGTCCACAAAGGTACGGTAGGGGGTGGGTGCAGTTGGATTTCAGAAGGGGGGGGGGGTGTTCTAGAGTGGTCTTGCTTTGGATAAATGGCATTACCATCAAGCTTTTGTGTGTGTGTGGTGGGGGGGGGGTACTGGTTTTGCATAAGCATGGGCCAATCTGTTGAGATTGCCATGCACAGTAAGGGGCCTAAAGGTAATAGTGGCAGGAGTTCTCTCAGTAACCAGGGATCTTGGCTGCATTCTAACCACCACCACCACCACCACCACCACCACTATGGCTTCAATTACCATTCCACAGCATTCAATGCAAATGTTTCTGAAAGCCTGGAGATGTAACATTTAACAAGATAAACTTTTCCTGAACATTATACACAAAAGTACAGAGTACAGACAGAGAGAGAGAGAGAGAGAGAGAGAGAGAGAGAGAGAGAGAGAGAGAGAGAGAGAGAGGTCAGATTCCATATCAGAAATTGCATTACAGACTGACACTAATTAAAGTGGGTGCCTTTCTGCTTACAGCCAGGCCCAGTTGGACACTAAAGAGAGTACCCAGAGAGTACCCCCCCCCCCCAGCATTGACAGGTACAGTATCTGTGAAAGAAAGTAAATGCATTTGCTGATGAGACACTTGCAGCAGACAGGCAAATACCCTAAACATGAACTGCTCAATGGGCCTGTTTCCCAGCAGCCATTTTTCCCCCAACAAGTCACATGATAAACACATTAATGACATTCAATAATGGTCTGATTCTGCTACACGGAATCTGAGAGGCACCAAACACTCCTAGATGCCTGCCTGGTTCAGTCCATTGCAACAGTCATATACACACAGGCCGGAAAGCATCATCCCTTTAGCTAAAACAGCCAATTGCCAATTGCCTATTTATGGCCCAGTAAAAATAAACATTCAAGAGTTGTATTGCCCCAGTGACCTTGGTGGAACACTGGCCTTGATACTACTAGAAGGATTTCTGGATCAGGCCCTGAAGCAGTATTCGGGAAGGGATGTGTGGTGTGTGTGTGTGTGTGTATGTGTGTGTGTGTATGTGTGTCTGCGTGTGTTTCCATTGTACAGTTAAACTGACAGACACTTCATGTGAAGGGCCCAGACACCATTTCATTAGTGATTCCTGTAAGGTCAATATTACAATGAGGGTTAACAGGAAGAGTGTCTGCATGGAGGCTCTGACAGGCAGCTGCCCAAGGCCACCGTGCCAGACAAGATCTGTTCTGAAGATCTGCTTCCTGAAATATGTCTAGAGTACTGGTTCTCAGACTAGGGTCCAGGGACCCCCAGGGGTTGCAGTGCATTGCCAGGGGGTCCGTAAAAAAATATTTCTTGATAATAGACTCTAGCATCTACCTGAACAAATGTTAGTCCGTATGGCTATTTGTGTTGCTATTATGAGGGTCCCTTGGAAATGTATCTGCTCTATGAGGTGTTCCTGCTTTAATAACATTTGACAATCCCTGGTCTAGTGTAGCCTGATGCTATTACGCAGCTGTTAATGCATAATCATATTTTCAGACATGACTGACATAATCTTCTTTTCTCTCTACCAAGATTTTTGGTGATCCTAGCCTATCATCTATTGTGCATATAGGCAAATCCACGACAATTATGCTTTTTAAATGTTTCATATTATGTTTCATATTCCACTTGTAGGGTCACACTGGACTAGGGTACAGCTTATTCTAAATGACATTAGGTGACACTTCTACAGTGATTTTTTCTATGAAGTTGTAGCAATCACCGCCATCTTGTGGTAAGATATGACACTACACGTCTCAACATTTTTTCAAACATTTCCCTGAAATCAATCTGGCCCAAACCACAGACACAAAGAGCGAAAAACGTGATAACTGAAAGTAATATTAAAACATTAAAGCGTAGACATTGTTCCCTCAATGTAGCTAGTTTCAACGGGGAGGTTAATTTCCTACCTCATGAGACACCTGCTGGTCCATGTCAAGCATGACATGACCTTTTACACAATCTCAAGGTAATAGATAGATATATAGATACTTTATTGATCCCCAAGGGTAAATTCAAGGTCCCAGCAGCTTAAAACATCATACACAACATATACTACAGTGTACACAGGATGATACGAAGCAGATCAACAAAACAACATTACTAGATCAACATTACTAAAAGGAACAATAGAATTCAAATATTAAGGGTAGAGATGCGTATGAATGTACTGTGGTCCAGTATGAGGTGTGTGTCAAGGTAGTAGTGCAAATGAGTCCAGTAGTGCAACAGTGCAAGATTAAAAGTCTAGTGACCAGCAATAAATATGTGCATATGTAAAATGGGCAATTAAAAATATAAGCATAGCAATTGAACAGTTCTAGTATAGGTATATAGACAATAAGATAAAAATAAAAATAGCCTGATAATATAAAAATTACAGCATCAGTGCAAGGATAAGTCATATACGGGTTCATGCATCAGTCAAGTATGAAGGTCAAGTATCAAGTTACAGTTATTGTTATTGGTTAAGTATGAAGTTACAAGTATAAGGAGGGGTTGTGAATGTGGGCTAATGTAGCCAGTAAGGTCCCTAGGCAGTGTTAACAATACACAGTATTTTAGAAAAAGTCTTGTAAGTGTACAAGAGGGTTAAGGTGCAGATAGACTATGCAGAGAAGTCCAACTCTCCTTTTCCTTTCAGTGAAGCATTGTAGAGTTGTATGGCCCTGGGTACAAATGACTTCCTAAGTCTGTCTGTTGTGCATGTCAGGGAGCGTAGTCTCCAGCTGATCAAGCTCTTCTGCTGCATGATAGTGCTGTGGAGTGGATGACAGTCACTTTCCAGGATGTTGAGTAGCTTGTTCTGGTTTGTCAGTTTTGTCTGATACTGAAGTGATGCACTCCAGTTCAGCTCCCACAACACAGCCAGCTTTCCTTACCAGCCTGTCTAGTCGCCCAGCATCCCTCTTCTTAGTGCCTCCTCCCCAGCATGCCAAAGCATAGAAGAGGACGCTGTCAACAACAGACTGGTAAAGCATCCAGAGAAGCTTGCTGCAGACGTTGAAGGACCACAGCCTCCTTAGGAAGTACAACCAAAGATAGTTTACAGTAGGCTTATAATAATGTAGATGATTAAATCTCTTTAAGGTCTTAGTGTCCATTACAGCCTTCCATGCAATTCAGATAAAATAATAGGCCTGTTTTTTTTTTTGTTTTTTTTTTAAAAACTAATTTTAATCACTTCAAATGAGCCCTCTCTGGTACAACCTGCTCTACCCCTTCTTGTAGAGTAATAAAACTTTCCGAAACAGTTAAATTCGCCTCGCTATGTTAAAGAGAGTGGAAATTACTATGACTATGACTATACCATAGCATAGCATATAGTCCACATATCTCTAAAGTATGGCGTAATTTTAAAAGTAGCCTACACTTTAAGCCTTAATCAATGATAGGCCTACAACCGAACTGATAGTGAGCCCCGCTAGTCCTTGGCATGAGATTTTGGCACCACCTCCGTCATCACCGTGAAGATAGTCTGCAGGCTAATAATAGCCTAATGTAGATGGTTAAATCTCTTTGAGGTCTCAGTGTCCATTACAGCCTTCCATGCAATTCAGATAAAATAACAGGTCTGTTTTTTTTGCAAAACACATAATCACTTCAAATGATTCATGTAAATTCATTGTTGGGCTATCTTAGTTTTCCGCGAGGCGACCAATAGATGTCGCTCCGCCCTCATATATATGCTAAAACATAAATTGGCTGCTGTTGGTATTTCCGTGAACTGAGGATGATACCATTCACTCATTCTGTGTAAACCAGATAAGCCTACAATGACAAGGAAAAACGAAGCCTAATTCGTGTTTTAACCGATGACCATGTAATAGGTAGATTAAAATATTTGACTCTTGTTATAGACCTGACTAAATTATAGTCTATTCATCACAGACTTCGTTATAATGAAGATAGCCCACCAAAACAACTAATCCTTCCATCAGTAGGCTACCTAAAGCCCTTCCTACGAAAATACACTTCATTGTCTTAGGCTATAGGAAAACTGCAGTTTTGTACAGTAACACAGTATTTCCGTGTCCAAACTATTGCTTTAGAAAAAACGGAAGATTTTTTCACAAGGGGTGTACCAAGAACACACACGCTGGCAGTGATCTGCATCTTTCAGGCACATGGTGTATGCATAGTAGGCCCTGTTGTTATTGTCAATGATGCATGACCAGTAGCCTACAATCTCTGCGATGAGTCAAAATAAGACTTTCTTTTTACTTCCATCATTTCAGGCAGTGTTCCTGCCTCACGTCTTTTCACACCCCTGATTCATGGTCTATATTTGCCCGTTTTAACACGTGTAAAAAATATTTGGTGACACAGCATAACACTATCAAAATCTGAACCACTGCATTGATTTTATTTTCAGCTTTTCCTGATCCAGGAATAGGCAAAACACCTTCATGGTGTTTTGATACTATATCTTAATCAGTGTCACTGTTCAGCTATATCTGTTATGCTTTCAGCAAAGCCAGCATGGTCATTTGTCTCAATCTTTAAGACGGCTATTATAGTGTTATGCAATATGTCACTACCTTCAGTTGAGGCTTTGGGCAAAACCTTACAAACACAGCATCAGTCCTCTGTACTTTACAGCTAAAACAGCCATCATACAGGGAATGGGCCTGTTTCCACTGAACATTAACAGTGTTGTAAAAATTTCTGGCATAACACTGTTATCTGTTATGGCTGCTGCTAAGCCCTCGAAGCAGCTGTCGTGCCAGAGACGATTCCCCCATCCACTATCCTTTCTTCAGTGCTCCAGTCACTTTCCCACTTTAAGCACACATGTGCTCACACACACACACACACACACTCACACTCACGCACACACACACCTCACACCAGAGCTAACAATTCCATGCCGAGGCAGCACACACACACACACATACATACACTCACATGCAACAGCTGGGACAATATACATGGCAACAAACACGGCACATACAGAAACTAACATTGTACACACATGTAGATTTACATTCATAAAATACATAAAACACTAAAAATTATTCACTGAAGCACAACAATGAACCTGCTTTGCTATGTTGTAATCATGAATAAAACATTACTCCTGAGTGCTTGTGAGGAGGCCGGAGAGACATTCTTGGTAAAGATATTTAGGGTGTGGATAAAAACATCAGTGCCTTAATAAAGGCCAATCCCTACCTCCCTGCGTAAAACAGGGCCCTATTCCAGAAAACAGGTTATGTGACATACCCAGGTAAATTTAAGGGTAAGTTAGTGGATAACCTCAACTTTCCGTTCCAAAAACGGAGGTAACTTTCTCGGTGTGTATGTAACCATAGCAACATACCCTCTGAAGATAACCTGCTCGGTAGCAGGTTATGTTCCAGGGTAAGTTTGTTTCAGAAGGTTACTGAGCATGGCGTGGCCAATGAGAAAGCTCAGTGGGCGTGTCCTTTTGATGACGATTCTGTGGACGTGGAGGCACAAGTTACACAAGTTTTTTTTCGCCGGGTAGGAGTTATAAGACCGCGTATTGATGTCTTGTTTTGTCTTGTCTTATTGATGTATTTCAAAGAGCGCTTTCAGTTTTCAAAGCAATCGTTAAATTATTTATTTCAGGGTTTCAGTAGGCTTGTAAGGCTATTGAAGAAGATGACCCAGAGGAACCCTACAGATTTTTGCACACAGAGATGGAAGACTTTGAGAGACAGGATTTGTCCAAAATACTTTTATTGAATTGTTTGCACTAGTCTGCAGTGCAGTTAATTTCTTTATTTCCTGAAAAACAATGAAAGTAAAATGTTTTTTTTTTCATTATTACATTGCTTTATATACACAACACTTTTAACATGCAACAGATTCATATTCACACAAGTTCTCACATTAAGGCGATGGTCCAGGTATTCAATTTCTAGTCTTTTTAAATGGATAGCTCTTCCATTTGAAGCTATACAAGTTCCATAAATAATTAAATCAATTAGATTCTGTCAGGCAATAAAATTAAAATATGCAAAACTGCACAAAATTTCTTACACTGCTTAGATTGTGCATTGAGGACTTTGATCTGTGGGCGAATTCCCATGTACGTATGTACTGTGAAAGGACAATGACAGTTTGTTACTCCAATGTAAAAAGGGGGAATGCATTACAATGGTATGCAGTGGGTCCACCAGCATTGTCCACTTTTGTCACAGTAGATGTGGTCTCTTCATCGTCTTCTTCATCCTTCAATGGAAATATGCAATACATTATCTATAGCAAAAAGAAGAACAATATCTAAAAGCAACCTAAAGGTACCTGATAACAATGACTGTGACAGACTGTGTTCTTTCTCTAGAGTGCAAAAATACAATTCCTCTATCAGTATCTAATACAACTCATACAATTCTCAATATAATCAAAAACAATAATGCTGGAAACAAAAAACATGTCAAAGTAACACAACTATGAGCACAGTAGCCTATTTTAATTAATTAAAACTGCATAAAAAATGTTTTCTATGTTCAAAATGCCTTTAAGTGACAGAGATAGTAATTTATTAAGTCATAAAGAAAATAAATCATAGTGGTGAACTTACATTTCACCATGTTACTTGTGGTAAATGGTGAGTGAAGTGCCCCATGGAAAGGGACAGAGCCAGCTCCTAAGATGGGATGAGGTGAGTTGGTGGTGGGCCCAGTGATTTGACAGTCAAAAGGATGCGAAAGGGGCGTTTAATTATTTTACATTATAATAAAAGGGAAGGCGATGTCAAATGTACTCATTTACGGGGCTTACGCCTTTACTCTGTCAGTTCTTTTTTGCCAAGCCAACTCTCTTTCTTTACCCGATGCAGCATGTTGCTTTTTTCATTATTGACTTGAACTCTTAAAATTCGTGCATTAAAACCTCCAATTTCGCCTCTGTGAAGTATGCCGCTCTCGTTTTTCACTTTGATTTTCCATTTTGACTTGTGAAATCGGCAGTCCATTGAAAATGTCTTCATGTATGCACTGTGCAAGCACATTAACTCTGGGTAACAAGTACTAGGTTGATTAAACTTACTCTTCTCAGGTGTTTTGGAACCGACATACTTGTGGTATGCGGGTTTGGGGTAAATCAACCCAGAGGTTATGATTTACCAAATGGTAAGTTAACCGAGCTTTCTGGAATAGGGCCCTGGTGTTTTGAGAGGGCCGTTGCTTCAGCCAACATGATGAGTCACATGTTGTCTTCCCCCGTGTCCTCTATTGATTTATCCTCTTCAGGCTTGAACTGAGAAAAAAGATGATAGTGGTTCATTGATTTCTTTTAGTGATTGACTAGTAAATCCTTTAGGAAGACTGCAAGGAAAGGCAAAGGGCCAGTATCTTATTTTGCCCAGCACTGTTGGACTGCAGTTGTCACACTCACACACACTCATATAGCAGGAGAAGCAAAAAGGGGAAAAGGTGTTTGAGACAGATTACAGGTCAGTGAAAGGAGCCATCTTCCTTCATCAGTGTTTCACTGACTTGTGTCCACTACACCTCAGAAGGATCATTAGTGTAGCCTGGCTTGCGCGACAAAGCTCATAGGAGCTTAGTCTGGCCGTCCTACATTGCTAAACGTCTTCTGGGAGGCGGGCTTAACCTGCGTCCATCAAATGCCTCTGTACACTACTTGACAAATCTACAACCAATCAGAGCACTCATCCCAATGACGTATGCGTGAGCTCGTTTCTCATTGGTGCCCACAGCTTTGGGAAAAATAATTCCTCTAAATTGGCACGATGGCCATACTGACTTGCTTGAGAAATTGAATGTAGCGTCACAGGAAGTATGGGCGGGCCCAGGCTATCATTAGTGCTGTCTGACATTCCAAACCCTCCCGCAAGCATGATGGCTGAACAAATACCAGCAGCAGGATGCAAGTTTCAAAAACAAACAAAATGCAACTCAAAGAAATGCATCACCAACACAGCAACCTTTTAGCCAATTATTTCAGGGGGTTATCAAGGGAGCCCTTTTCATATGTTTTTCATTGAATCCACAACACCCCCAGAGATCTCTGTGCCAGTTCACGTTATCAACCAGAAACTAAAACCCACCAAAAAAAAAGCCAGCACTTATCCACACTGCTTTTTTGTGTTTGTAAGCTTTACCTCTGATGTTAAGAGGCCTTTGTTGCAACAATAACAAGGTGACTTCGCTGTAACATAACTAGGCAATGGTATAACTCAACACCCAGGCTTTTTTTCAGTGAGTGAAACCGATTCTCAATGAATAGACTACTTTTAATAAAGTAAATGCAAAACAAGTAAAACAAGTTTAAACATCAGCTTTTCTCACAAAAAAGTTTATTTATAAGGTATTAGTTTTTTAAATGTGTTTTTGTATTTATCTAATTGGCAGTAGGCTAATGACAAAGTAGTGGTAAAATAATTTGACAATACACTATACAACATTCTTAAAAATGTAGGCTATATAATGTAGCCTAAGTGCATCTTCAATTAGCTAAAAAAAAGCATCACACTAGCTCCTAACCAACAAACCACCCACTAGTAGCCTACCCAACCACCTCTCGGGTCAGCAGGTTTCTCAGCCGTCGTTTATGCAGAGGTTTTGGCGAGAGATGGAATGCTGTGTATGCATTTTGGAACTTGTAGTTCTGATGCAACAGATTCCTGACGCTAAAGACTGAACATGTTGGTGAACCAAATATCACTTTACGTTTGAGAAAAACCACGCCTCTCCAACAAACAGTGTTTTGTGGAGTTGTAGAACGGCTGTGGTCCCTATAAGAGCTCGTTTGAAATCGGTAAGATGCAACGCACTGTAAAAGACTACAAATCCCTCAACACAAGCGGAATACATGGTCTCTCGCCCCCCCCCCCCCCCCCCCCGACTTCCATCACCTAGCCTACCCGCAATCTCATTCAGAGAGAGAGAGAGAGTCCGCTACGGGGACAACAACAGCCTACCTCCTCCTGTCCTATGTAAGTGTACAACTGGTCATTGTAAAACTGTTGTCTTTTCTAAACGTTATTGTCTTTATATTAGAATAATGCCAACAGATTTGTCTTATAACGTTACTAACTACAGCCTAAAGCGTTGTCGCGAGTGACTTGTCAGTTCATTGTCTGTATAGTTAAGTGATTCATGACGAATTTTGAAGTCGTGATCATAAAGGTTTTTAAGCAGTCTTTTGTCATTGTGTGACAAAACCGTTTTGCTTTTTTCGGTGACATTTTCTGATGTTAGATTATTTTCATGTCGTTTTTATAATGGACATGAGATTATGTTGATTTATATCTGGCTTTTCGTTTTCTTTGTCATGTTCTTTAGTTTTCTTAGCTCTTAAACACAGTGAAGGGATGGTACATCGCCTAACGTCAGCTACTCTTGCTTCAATGTAACACACTGGAAAAGCAGAATACCTCAGTTGTTTCTTTGTTATGCTCGGTTACAGAATTCGACGCAGCTGTTGGGACAGAATAGCGGATCTGATCGGCTACCTTCCGAGGACCTGCCGACCACTGACAAGTAACAAAGAGCTATGGAACTGTCCACATATGGAATTTCCTAAACATTGCAAATGTGATCAAGGAGAAAATGACTTTTAACATCAAGCTGTTCTTGTAGTTTGGCGTGGTTATTGTGCCCTAAAAACAATGTGTTTTTTTATATAGACAATTGTAGAGACGTTTACGTCACTGATGTTAGAGCCATATCAAAGGTAGGCTATTATTGTGATCGTTGCAGAGTAGGATTTATATATGGATTGAGATATCTGCTACTGTAGTGCTGGCATAAGAAAATAGACATTAGGGACCATGAATAGATCAGTCACACTCTGTTGGAAATGCAAATAGCAATTCAAACAAATCATGCTATCTGCTAGAGGGGCCAGCACTTACTTTCCTCTACCAACAGGGCTGGAACTTCACTTAATCTTACAGCCCTGTGGTAGCAGAATTTTGTGCTGCATTGATAAACAAATCTAAAAGCACTTTCAGGACAGTGTTAGAGCTTTAACTAGACCTATCATGACTTCTTCAGACAACGATGAAACAGGGAGCGACATATCAGAGTCTCTGGAAGTGCATGACTTCCAGAGCCAGTATGGGGACTCGGCCAACTACTACAAGTCTAAGAGTTTGCCCATCCTCAATGGGGGCTGCCTGCCCGGCGGCGAGCTGGAGCCGGAGCCAAGGATGGTGTGCACGACACAGACGTCTGTCAATGATGCCGATCGGAGCTCACAACTGAGCGACCTCCAGCCGAGGGCAGACTCGAGCCTCACTGAATCGCCCACGCGGACGGACTTCTCGCCCTCGGCGTCCAGCATGGTGGGACTAAGCAGCTCATTGCATGTGGATGCCAACCGAGCAGCGGCGACAGGGGGTAAAAAACTTGGCTTCTCCTTTGCCCGCCTTGCACGTTTCCCGGCGCGCAAGTACATGCGGGTGATCCTGTCGGACTCACGCTGCTTTCTCTTCTGCATGTGCTACCTGACGTTCATTCAGTCACTGATGGTGTCTGGCTACCTCAGCAGCGTCATCACCACCATCGAGAAGCGATACAGCCTGCGTAGCTCAGAGTCAGGCCTGTTGGTCAGCTGCTTTGACATCGGCAGCCTTCTGGTGGTGGTCTTCATCAGCTACTTTGGAGGCCGTGGCCAGCGACCACGCTGGCTGGCTGTTGGCGGGGTGTTCATCGCGGTGGGCGCTGCACTCTTTTCCCTGCCGCACTTCATCTCCCCTCCCTACCAGATCCAGGAGGTCAACTCGTCCACAGGCAACGAGGGCCTGTGCCTCAATGCCAACGGGAGTGGCGGGCGCGAGACGCTGGATGTGGCTTCGTGCCCACGCAACCAGGAGGGCAACGAACACAATATTTATGTGGCTCTCTTCATCTGTGCCCAGATCCTGGTGGGCATGGGTTCCACGCCAATCTACACGCTGGGGCCGACCTACCTTGATGACAACGTAAAGAAGGAGAATGCCTCGCTCTACCTGGGTAAGGGTCTCTTACTCTCTCGTTTGGCTCAGCATAAAGGTCTCCACAGCAGGACAGCAGACGGTCCCTTTGATTTCAATCTGCTTTGGCTTTGTGGGTTATCAAGCAGCATATTCCTCCCTGGATGTGTTACAAGCTTGTCTCTCGTCATTAGGCACAGTTTCAGCCGTAATAGATTCATAATTGATTCTCCAGTATCTACCAGCGCTTAGCCAACTCCTCATCTTTCCCCAGAGTAGCCTCAAATAAGCAAGAACTTAGATAGAGTGTAGTCGATTTGCTGCATGTGGATCAACATTAACAGATTGCTGATGTGTGATCAGATGGTTTGCCACCGTCTTTGAAACGGGTCCAGCCATAGCCCTTGGTAGAGGATAGAGAGAAGAGACGACTGGTTGGTTCCCCTCTCACACCATCAATGAGACAGAGGAAAACAGGGCAATGAATTACCATCCATCAGCCATGTAGATGAGATGCATGAAAACACGAGAGCCCTCCTCCCTTCACCAGGTTTCTTTTTGTCTGTGGAGGGCAAAGCATGCCATTCGATCACACTGCACTCTGTGATGTAGCACTGCTGAGTGTCCTTCCCTCTAATCACCTACAGATTGAGTGTTGTCGCTGAGGGTGAGCCTCAGGCATGATTGTGTGTGTGTACACTGCCAGGGGTGACGTTGACCGTGGCACAGGTCTGTGTCTGTGCGAGATGAGTCTTGTGCCAAGTGAGTGATCGGTTCTACTTCTGGGTGGTGTAGAACTTTTAAAGAGGCACAGAAATATATATTACACTAAAATGGCACTTGTACCCACACAACTACTCCTGCATACAACAGACAAAGACAAACACTTGCATGTTGTACACAAGGAGAATGCCGAAGGGACATCTTGCAGCTGTTTTAGCTTTAGAAGCTGTCTTTCAAATGGCTGTGTAGCTCCACTGTGGAGTTCTGCCTGTCCTGGTCTGTGAATTACTCCAGAGTCTAGTACTTTGCTTCTAGAACCGGCATCTGACAGCTGCGGAGAAAGAAAGAGAGAGAGAGAGAGAGAGAGAGAGAGAGAGAGAGAAAGTGCAGGGCAAATACTTGGGCTAATCTGCCTGCCTACGATCATTACGAAAAAGAATGTCATGCCGGCCGGGACTCATGTGTATCTCGGCTTATCTCGAGTTGAGGCTAAAAATTGACTAGCCTATTTGAATCAACGTAAAGTTCACTGACCCAGATCTAAGACCTGCAGTTCTCGCACTTGCACTTGGAGTCCTGACAAGCGAGAAGACAGTGGGCAGTGTCTGTCTGACTGGCAGAGGAGTTCGCCACCAGTTTGAGAGAGGGCACTTTTTAGACACAGATCATTGGTCAAGTGGGCCATCAGGACACCCTGTCTGAGGCGACAGAACTACCCCCCTCCATCTGATTGCTGCTCAGCTGCACTGGCTCCCAGCGCCTCTGTGGTGCGGACATTGGGGTGGGGGGTTGTTGGTTGGACTGCCGTTTTGAACAGGATGGGGCTGTGGGGGGTGTGCGTGCATAGTTGGACAGGCAGTGGGGGTCACTGTAAGGCCAGAGCACAGTAAGGGGCCAGCCAGAAAAGCGTGGTCAAACCAAACTGTCCCCCTCGCCCCCCCCACACACACTTTGTAAAAACTGTAGACAAACATTAGATTACATTAGATTCAACTTTATTGTCATTACACATGTAAACACAGAGTAATGAAATGCAGTTTAGTGTCTAATCAGAAGTGCTAAAAAACAGCAAGTACAAAATATACAGTAGTTTAGTAGTATGTAAAGTGAATACTCTACATATGTCAGTGGTCTACATAATCAGTGTGCTTTATTATACAGACGGTTAAGTATGGAGCTTAATCATATATGTTCACATTTGTGGGATTGTATACACATACATTAGTGAATTAATACTAGAGCTAACTAAAAGAAAATCTAAACAATAACTTTTGCTTTGGATGATAATATTAAGGCTTCCTGTGTGGCACAGTATTTTTTGTAGACCTGTCTATCTAAGCTGTATTTTATCTTTGAAAATTTTTTAGTCCCATTTGTGAAGAAAAAAATATCAGTGATATATCAGTGGTTTTAAATAAAGTCAAAAGTCAATGTGTGCTGGCATATTCTGCCACTTTAAAATGATGAGTTATATCCTATTATATCATCACTATTGCACTTCACTACTTTACTACAGTAAGTCTCATACCCTTTAGTCACAAGCTCTGTGTACAGACTCCTCCAAAATGCTGTGAGTCATGCTGCGGGAAACCACCCCCTTGTCGATGTCTGATCTTTGACCTTAGAGGGACTGCGCAGTGATAGGGGCCAGATGACCGCACGGGTGAAGAAACTTGTGTTTATAAACACACAGCATCACCCCAGCATGACGGCACAAAAACTCAAGCATCAAGAGAGACCAAAGGCCCACGTCAGGTCTGGACCTGGCTCGGTTGTGGCAAGCCACTAAACTGGAACAAGGCACTTTTCTGGTAATCTGGGTCTTTATGTTTCAGTGTGGTGGACAAAGCTATTTGGATGGTAATTGTATTGCTGGTGTGTGTGTGTGTGTGTGTGTGTGTAAACGAATGCAGTGTGGCTGACCTACTGGTGGGCAGAGTAGGTTGCCTTTGGAGTAGCTATGCTATGATTTTAGAGCCCAGGGCTATCAGCCTATGAGGTAAAATGTGTGAGTTTTTTTTTCAGGGGAATCTAAACTGAGTGCCATTTCAGCTCTGTTGGTTTTCTCTGTCAAGCTCTATTGTCGTGTGCGTTTTTCTTTAATTTATCTCTATTACACACACACACACACACACACACTGTAAAACGCACAGATACTGTGTTTTAGGCTTGTCGCTACTTGTCTAGGTCCCGTTGAGACTAGAAAAATAACAAACACTTGTATATTCCCCCCCCCCCCACACACACACACACACACACACAATACTCCTGAACCTCCCCCGAGTCTCTGCAGTGGTGGGAGTGGAATACCAGTGTGTTCTGATCCCGCAGGGCTCTCTTCTACTAGGCCCAGGGATGGCCTGCCAAAACAAAACCCAACACTTTCGCAAAACATCTTTGTCCTTTCGCTTTGCATGGAGAGGGCAGGCGTAAAACTGTTCTAAGGACAAAAAAAAAAACTAGTTCTAGTCAATCCACCAAAGGAAACCAGTGTGCATGTTATTGTTTACATAGATTTGCAGACAGTTTCATTTTTCGCCCTCCTCTTTTTCTTTTCTTTACAGCACACAATATCTCTGTCTTTTCATTTCATAGTGTACTTTTGGGGCTATTTGCAATGCCTGTGTCATTTCTTAACACTGCATTTGCACTTACACTCACTCTCAATCTATACACACACAATGCCCACAAATACACACACACACACACACACACACACACATATACTTACACAACCCCCCACAAGTAATCTTATTTCTCTCTCCCCACCTCTGCCCTCTGTAAACACCCCTCTAGTACATTGCGTTCACTCCCCTGTCTTTCTGGAAGTTTCTGTCCCTCTGGGTATATGATCTGTCTGCTGCAGCTCTGCAGCAAAAGCCAGTCCATTTTATCACACTAGGGCCTGCACTGAAACATCTACACTGATCCACTGGTAACAAGTGAGCTCTCACATCAAAAAGAACACCCCCCCTCCAACACCGACTCTACATGAAAACACACACACCCCTACACAGACCATGTCTTCAGTGAGAAATCAATAGGTCAGACACACATCGACCATGTAGCTTTGATATTCAGCCAGTCACATTATGATTGTTGGGGGTGTGGGGGTTGCTATCCATCAGACATCTTGTCTTGGTGTTTGACGGTGTCATTATATTTCATTGCATAGCCCCCCATTCAACACACACAGAGACACAATCACACACACACACACACACACACACACACTATTTGTTAGAATCGATATCGCAGGGTGCTGGCTCAAACAATGGCCCAAGCTTGGCATTCCTCGTCAGCAATGCAGCAGTGGCCGGCCTGGCGTAATCTAGTAATGTAGTCGCCTCACCATCTCTTTCCTTCTCTGATTTACAAGCCAATGATTTTTTGTGCGTGCCTAATAGATTGGAGTCAGCTGAAGGGGTCAGTCTTGATTGGATTGCGAACCACAGTGTGTGTGTACACGTGTGTGTGTGCGCGCATTTTGTTTATTTGTGAGCTGCACGCATTCCAAATGGCTGCAGCGTGTTAAGTGTTCTCCAGAGCGTAGCTTAGCTGCCCTAGCCACCTCGGTCTGGGTGCGTTGTGGAGAGGACCTCTGCATTATTTATCGGCCTAATAGCCCCGGTGTTTTTCACGAGTCAAGGGCAGCCGTTCGGTTGCAGGTTCGAGCCCCACTCCATCTGACTACATCGAAGTATCCTTGAGCAAGTTACTGAACCCCAATTGCTCCCGGTGGCAGGATGGTACCTTGCATGGCAGCCACTGCCACCGGAGTATGAATGCATGTGTGTGAATGGGTGAATGAGAGGCATATGTTGTAAAGCGCTTTGAGTGTTTGTAGGAGTAGAAAAGCGCTATATACTGTAAATGCAGTCCATTTACATGTGACATGGTAGAGGTATGTATATGCTTTCTCATTGGCACTGTACTTGGAGAGCAGTGCAGTACTCTCTCCTATGTTAAATTTAGCAAGGGAACAGCTGCTCACAGTCCATGTTTTCGCTCTCCCTCTGTGTGTGTGTGTGTGTGTGTGCATGCTTGCGTGCATGTGGAGGGAGGGATAGACAGAGGACAGAAGGTAATGCACGTGTTCTTGCAGTCTGTCACTTTGTACCCGATCCTCTGTGTTTTCTCCTTGCCCCCTCATATACAATCCCTTTCCCCTCTCTGCACCACATCTCCATATCATGGGGGACATGTATATGGTCTATGTAGTGCCCCGGTAGTCCAGTGCTGAAGAGAAAGGCACCTAAGCCCTCACTTCTCCCCAGGAGCCGCTGCTGCAGCAAGCAGCCCACTGCTCTTGATGAGGGGGTGCGTCACCTCACCTTGTATTCACTGTGTGCTGGGTGTATTTCACTTACTCACAGTGGGATAAATATAATGCAACCAAGTTCCCCTCACAGCATCAAGAGTCCCCCATGCCTTTCACTCTCTCTCTCTCTCTCTCTCTCTCTCTCTCTCTCTCATGCGCACACACCCTCTCACTGTACACACATACATGCATAGATGGACATTTTGTGCTGCAGCGGTCTGCCTCCGGTGTGGTATAATATTTCTCTATAGCGGTGGTAGATTGCATTTCCCAGACCTGTACATGAATTGCTGTACAGAATCTGTCTCTCTCTCTCTCTCTCTCTCTCTCTCTCTCTCTCCCTCATTCTCTCTTTGTTTCTCTTACTCAAGCTATCATCATAATTCACTCTCTTTCTCGGCATCTCTCCTTATCTCTTTAACTCTGCCTCTCTCTCACACACACACGCACACATACACACACACTCTCTCTCTCACTCTCACTCATAAACACACACCCAATGAGAGAGGCAGAGGGAGAAAGAACTGGGCCACTGGCTAGTGTTACAGCTCATGGTTACTCAGCAGCTAGAAGCTCTAAATTGGTTCCTGTGTTTACATTAATGTTGCCTTCTGCCCCACACACCCACTCCGCACGCGCACACACACACA
>JAGFZM010000174.1:91159-154429 GCA_017657215.1 Limnothrissa miodon | reverse complement strand
TGTCCCAGCGGTAAGGCCTGAAACTTCCACAGGGGCTTCTGTGTGTGGGGATTAGATCACCTGACATCGGCCTCTCCCTCATGGCTACAGTTCATTATTTCTTCTGGCTGTACAGTATCTTTGAGGAACACTGTGGGAGCGAGTTAGGGGTGGGGGGAGGGTTGGTGGAGGGTCACATAATGACCTTAATCTGCAAAACCAGCCCCACGGCTAGAGCAATTTGCAGAGGTCACTACTTAGCCTCAACTGGCTATAATGCCTCTTTTATGTCTCCGTGAATCGATTTTCTTGTTCTCTTCCGTGGTCTTTGAGGCCGAAAAAGTTATTTTGGTCCATTCTTCATGTAAATTCCCTTTCCAGTTGGAACATGTTGATGTGGAAAACATGGAAATGTCCTGTCAAAATGGACACAAACGGTACAAACTAAAATGTTAAGTGTCCTCTTGACAACCTGAAGGGAACATCTCGGCTGGTCTTTATTTAAATAAACTGGCTTGTGCCAGTGTAAAGCAAACAAAAACAAACTAATAGTAAAATAACAAAATAGTAAACAAACAAAACAAAAAAACAAACAAACAAAAAAGTAAACAACAATGCTATTTTTTTAAGACACGAATGCAAATGTGGTACAGATCTGAGCTGACCGCGATGGACGGGCTGTCTGTCTCAGGTGTCATCTTAGACGGAAGACATGATTGGACATTCGTGGCGGAGCATTGAAATCGCATTGTGATTTATGCTTCCTCCCTGAGTGACATTGATTGCTCAGAAGGGCATCACGGCTCAGAAATAGAACCTCTACACCTGGTCACAACGCACAAAGCTAGATTTACTTTGACAGATGTCACATAATATTTGATTAAGGACCAAAGCCCCAAAGACGACATTAATTCTAATTAGCTACCGTCTGCAAGGATTATAAACAATGGATGTCAATTGGGGCGCATCACACCAGCCTATTCAGCAAATTGCCACTAATTAAATGTAGGGATTTGTATTTGGACAGTGACAGATTAATGTTTTCTTACATCTGATGTCTCTGTCTTCTGTAAAGAAGTGGGTTAAGAATAAGATGTTCATTCTTTGTAAGAGCTTTTATTCCATTCTTTTATAGTCTGGCACCATAGTCCTATTAGTTTGTCATCGTAATCTAATGTTTTTGCAAAAGTTTTGCCCAGGCCCCTTATTAGCTGCTTGTTGTAATGCTGTGATGTTTATGAGGCCTTGAACAGCGTTCTAATGAGCTGGCTTGTTTTAATGATCATATAATAGGTTAGGGATTTGCCAGGCGCAGAGGGTTTTCCTATTGTCTGAGTTTGCCAAGCACGATCTGTTGGACAAGGAAAAAAAGACCCCCTCAAGTCTGCTGGTGGTGAAAAATAGGAGGCGCGGGGGGGGATTCTAGTCTTGGACAGTGTGTTCTTGAGATACTTATCTCAATAAACAGCCCACTGTAGCCCAGGGAGCGCTGCAAGTGTCTGAGTCATCCTCAGCTTGCGTCAGCCAGCCAGGCAGTCCAGTGGTGGCAGCAGCAGCAGCCAGAGACTGTAATGGATCTCTCTGTGCCCACTAAAGAAAAAGATACGCCGAAGGAGGAAAGGGAGGAGGAGGAGGAGATGGGGGAGGCAGAAGGGGAGGGGCAGCAGGGGGGCTATGGCGTTTGGATGGTAAAGGGAAGGAGAAAAGCTTGCTGAGAAATCCTATTTCCCAGTGTGATCTTTTTTTCTGTTGGCTTTCACAAGTCAAAGTCAGGTATGTGAGAAGGTTTAGCGTTGTGTGGCAGCAAAAGTAATTTTTTGTTCTATTGCCCGTTGTGATAACAGGCCTCTCGTGTGTCAGTGGAGAGAGAAGAGGTTGGGCTGGGAAATGGGTGGGGGGCTTATGGTGGGTGCCTGTGGGGGCTGGAGAGGAAACAGTGGGATTGACAAGAGCATGTGAGGCCTACAGAGGAAGAATAGGAAGTGTAATAAACAGCCAAAGCAGTTGGCTTTTTCCCTTCTCAAGAACTGCTGGCTACAGTTGGCTGG
Organism: Limnothrissa miodon; assembly: GCA_017657215.1. Taxonomy (NCBI): domain Eukaryota; kingdom Metazoa; phylum Chordata; class Actinopteri; order Clupeiformes; family Clupeidae; genus Limnothrissa; species Limnothrissa miodon. The sequence continues at coordinate 152,402 of JAGFZM010000174.1, read as the reverse complement.
TCTGTGTGACCCCACTCTTTTGGTGTCTGTGCCGTGCCCTGAGAAATAGCACACATTCCTCCTTTTAATCTTTTGACTACAGATGCTGTTATTGAGTGTGCTCATCAGTTTAAGTAGTACTGTGTGTGTGTGTGTGTGTGTGTTGGGGGTGTGGGTACTTTATTCAGTGATCTTGTGGGAGGATGGGCTCCTTGGGCTCAGTGCGTCTGACCTTTCCTGGTGCTTTGCCACAGGACGGCGATGCCTCAGGGGGGCTGCACACATTAACCTTGAGAGGGGAACACAGTCACGCTCGGGCTTCTGAAATGGTTGAGACTGCTAGAAAAGGCAAACAGGCCAGCTCTTAGGAAAAAAAGACTTTAGGAAACATGTTTATATTTAATATTTAGACCTGTCATTGTTTTACTTTTTCTTAAAAACAGAGTTTTGATATTTTTACGGTTTGTCATTTGTCGCCTTTCAATTAAAATTGATAGCAATCCGTTTGTGTCCCCCAGATATTTTACATCACATCCATTGTGCCGCTCTGTACCACAGCACTGTGCTCGTCTGAAGCAGCTTCAGTATTTTATCAGCTAATTGTGTGTTGAAGTGTGAAACTGATGGTCTGATTGGTAATAAGGAAAATTAGCGCTGAATTTATGACAATGAAAACACAATTCTGGAAGAGAGATTGCCTTCTAAACCTCAGTGGGGAAAGAAAATAAACTTGTTCTCCCACCTGGGGGTTTTGCTGTTAAAGACTGCAAGTATGGCACCTCACACCCTTATGGAGAAAAGGGGAGAGAGAGAAAGAGAGAGAGAGAGAGAATGAGAGATAAAGAGAGGTAAAGCTTCAGTTCTTGCATGGCTGTGAGAGTCATAATGAGCTAAAATCCCTGCTAAACTCATTCCATTTCTTCCTGTCTGTCTGTCTCTCTTAGTGTTTGGTTTGGTGCTTGTGTTTGGCTGGAAGCGGCCCTGTGAGGGACTGTGGTGGAGGAGGCAGCTGCTGACGAAAGCTGGCTGAGCTCTCCTGTCTAGAGTGTGGCTTTACAACGGCACACTGAGACTGCTTTGTTTTGAGGTGTGTGTGTGTTTATGTGTGTGTGTTTGTGTGCCTGAACATTTGTGGCCTTAAGCAGTCTGGGTGTGTGTGTGTGTGTGTGTGTGTGTGCGTGTGTTGGAGGGGTTGCATCTTGCTGTGAAATTCTGGCATGACCTATTGACAGTGCTCCAGAGACCCTTTGTGCATTGTTTGAGGCATTTTTCGTCTTCCCCTTCCCTCTCTGCCAGAGACACCGGTTGATGTTGACCCCCTTGAGCAATAGCTGTTGTTGCTGCTGCTGCTGTTGCTGTTGCTTCCCTGTGTTGAACAATGCTGTGAAATAAAGCCTGGTGGCATTAGGCACTGTGGAAATAATTCTTCCTGTTGCTCAGCAGAGAGCCGTTAGATTGGATTTTATGGCAGTCATCTCCCTCAGTTCAACTCCTACACTTCTCAGACTCCATTGGACACTTCACTAGACTGGATAATGTTGAGCCATAATATTGAGCCATGTACAGACATACACAAAGGAGCGCGCACACACACACACAGAAACAGAAACACAAGCACAAACAGGCAGAAAAGCAGTCACATACACACTGTTTCTCTCTCTCTCACACACACACATATACACACACACACACACACACATACACACGTACAGACACACACTCATGCAGCCCTGGGTCCCAGCCCCAGGTCAAGGCCCACTGGTTGTTGTGTGCACGCTGCAGGCTGGCTAATGCAATTAGGTCTCCTCTCTCATTAACCCAGTACCCTCCAGTCCCTGCCTCACCAGATGGTGTTTGTCCGGGGAGCCTCAGGATTCGTTGGCGTCCCTGAGATGCAGCCAGAGAGCAGAGTCCCCCCTCCTTCCCTTCCTTCACCTCAACAACCACAACCACAACCCCTACCCCCACCCCCTCCCGCTTTTCCCCAGTGCTCTGAGTCAGGCAGAAGGCATTTCTGACGTACGTGCAAACACTGAAAGAGGGCCAGATGCCACCAGCAGAAACACCCACAGCTGTCTTCACGTCCTCCTCAGCCTGGTCGAACAAAGCCAGGCTGCCCTCTTGTATCTCTGTGTGCTCATGCCTGCTCAGTGCCTGCAGATGCCTGAGTCATGCCTTCGCTGCCGAGTGTCATGGCAGTCAGCAGTCCAGGACTGTTGTCTAGAGGTGGCTTCTTTTTTTCCCCTCTTGCTACTGTGTGTGCATATTTGTGTTTGCATGCTATTGTTTTGTTTCTTTTCTGCCCACACTCCCCCTCCATTTTCTCCTGCACAATGGCCGAGTCTGCAGCTAAATCAGTCATGCACTAAAACATTTGGATTTAAAGATGCACAGTGTGATTACTTTCATGGGCAGTCCTGAGGTCATCACTAAACCTTTCCACCTTTAGGTGTTGCAGTTATGTGCAAATGGGTAAAGATGGTGGAGAATTTACATTTTTTTCTTAATCAGTGTGGAATAGTTTTGATTTTTAGTAAAGGTAGAGGTAAGATAATGTTGTAAGGTGCCCAATGCACTTACTGTAGACTATGTGTGTAGACTGTGTTTAGACTGAATGCAAAAAACATTCATGAAAATGGTGCACTAACTAAGGTACTACATCAGCTATCAGCCCTCTCACAGTACAAAGCAGAAGGATAGAGTGTATATGAGAGATTTTGTGTGTGTGTGTGCTGGAAAGTCCATGTTTTGGTTCTGTCCTGTGGTACACAGTGTTCAGTGTTCAGAGTCGAGGCTCAGGCTAACCCTGCCTAGCACGTGTGTCGCTGTTCTCACCATGTTCTGCGCTGCGGTCTGTTGGGGAGAACAAATCTGCTCTTGCTGTGGCTGCCACTGACTGTGTCTCCATGGTATTCCCAGCAGATGATGGAGGGAAGGGGGGCAATGGGATGGAAAGACCTAAATCATAAAGGGACTGTGTAGATGCTCAAATGAGAAAGGGACACGTATGCAGTGCACACAGACATATGGCTTTGGTGCAAAGTAAACACACAGCACATTCATAGTGCCGAGATGGATAGAGAGAAAGCAAATAAAGAGTAAAGGAAGAAGTATCATTTTAAAGAAAGAGAAAAGAGATTGCTAGAGGGAGAGAGAGAGAGAGAGATTATTGGAGAAAGGATGTCGGTCGGTGCTGGGAGCAAAACAAGACAAAGGGAAAATGTGAATGATATCCACAGAGAATTGCTTTTTTTATTCATCTCCCATGCCTCGCACTCCCCTCCTTCTCACATTTGTGTGAGTGACTTTGGGCTGACGCCCTACATCTGTGTTGTCCACTGCTGTGTCATGTTTGGTTCTTATCTGAACTACCTTATCTCCACTTGGTGTCTGTGGTAAGAATAACCTGTCAGAAGATGTCTGAAAAAGAAACAGACACTGAGGCAAAGAAAGAGCAAAGGACTTAAAGACTTTAAGGGAGAATGGGGGATTACCAGAGAGAGAAAGAGAGAGAGAGAGAGAGAGCAAGCCTCTGACCTGGTACACTGGACAGAATTTTGTCACACAAGTGCTAGCTACAAAAGGATTAGTCCCTATTTCTTGGGTCCTTTTATTTGTAATAGCATTCCCATGCTAAGCCAGTTAGTCCTTTGATCAGCCAGTCACACAGAGGCGGCTAGAACAAAGCTGAAAGAGAATAAGACTTTTCTTTGGAGAGCCCTTGGGGAACCATAGCACCCCCAGCCCCCACCCAAGGCAGACTCCTGTCTAGCTCTTCTCAGAAAGGAAGTCTGTCCTGCTGACAGCCTGTTGTCTCTGAGTGTGTAGCAATCACTATTCAACAAAAGCTTTGGCAGCATGGTGATGCCGGGTAATGTTATATGAACAACGCAATGCTATTGCCAATACCATGTAGCAATTCTGAAGGTAGTAGATATCGGAGGTTTAAATTTGAAGTTGTTAGCAGGGCATAATAGCTTACAGTCCCCATTAAAAGTTGGTGGTGAATATATGATGGCACAGATTACGTTTTGTTTTTTAATGGACTCAATGGACCTCATAATCACATTTAAATAACGTGTATACAATGTCAGTTATTCATTCTTTTCACAATTGTCTCCCTGATCCAATCCCTAAAGTGGAGCAGAATATGCAGGCCATGCAGCTGAAGGATGGGTGGCTGGGGAGTTGGGGTATTGGGTGGATGGTTTGGGGGTAGAGATAACTGGGGTGATTACTTCATTCGGAGGCTGCCACATTTGTGTCCCACTTCTCTCGCTCTTCATTGGTGCTGCCTCGTGGAGAATAGCCTATGACAATGAGGGACAGAGACATTCTTCATAGGACAGGACCGCACTGACCTCATTGTGTTGATTACACAGATTACACCCTCATTTACCTGAACGGAATTCGACCATGTAGATATCTGGCTGTGTGCAAGCCACGAGAGCTCATGCACACACCGGTACGTCATCCAAATACATGATCCAGCCCAGGCCTTGGTAATTCTACTGTGGGGACAGATCAAAGGGCTACAGTGGTGGAAGGCCTGGTTTGCCTCTTGGTTAAGCAATAAATATCATTAGGGAGAGAAGACTGCAAATGGCACAGTGGTGGCAATTACTCATTGGGCACAACAGCGGTAATGTGTCTCCGCTGCGGCTGGTCAGCAGAATTAAGGATGTCTCTCAGGAGGTCAGAGGAGGACAGAAAAGGAAGAGAAGGGTGGTTGGAAAAGAGAGAATAGATAGAAAATGTCTGTGGCACTTTTTTCAGCACAGCGCAAAGTGCAGTGAGAATCTTATGTCGGGGGTAGTCCCTTTGGTGTTCTCGTCACTTGTGTTTTTTTGGCTGTTAGCACGTCGTGTCAGGAGCAGGAGAGAAACTTGGAAATAGAGCAGATGGGTTTGAGGGAGACGGAACAGGCATGGGAGAGAGTCTCGGCTGAGCCGTGTCAAGTCTGAGCTTGAGTCTAAGATTGAATAGGAGTCTCTGGGTTGAAGGTAAGCAGCACAGAGAGACACACAGAGACCTCAGGAGGAACGAAAACACGTAAAGAAGAATAGGAGGTCTAAGGCTTTTGAGAACTTGAGAAGCTGTTGAGGAGGATTCTTCCCTCACTGCTGAGAGAAGGTCATTGCAAAGGCACTCGTTATCTAAACACAAGGAAATCTATATATAAAAAAAACATTATTACACTCTTAGGAGGAGTGCCCCCAACACTTTACTCAAAGCTTATTCTTGACATCTCCATATCGTGTCTATGATTGAATAACTACAAGTAAAACTTATAAATACATGTATAGGGTACTTCTTTCAGGTACCCTGTATGATTGAGAACCCTGCTCTATAACAGTCTATTGAGTTGTAACTGAATTCAGTCTATAACAATACAGTGGCAATGGGAGTGTGTGATGGCAGCATCAGATTTGGCATGATTTGTGACTCTTTCTCTGCTAAGCCATTAACCTTCATTGGATTTGGCTGTTATTGGATAGGTTACAGCTCAAGGGAGAGAGTCGGGCATCCATCTTGTTATTGAGGTTCGGCTTTTCCTCTGCTGAACATTTATTGGTTTTGTTTGATAAAGTGGAGATATTAATTTGTCCTGCCACAAACGCATACCTGCAAAGATTACGTTGTGTGTGGAATTTGTGTTGACAGTAATTTGGTTGTGTGTGTGTGTGTGTGTGTGTGTCTGCTATTGATCATCATTATGTCGCCAGAAAAGAGATCCAAGAAAAAAAGGACTAAAGAAAAGTGCTCATGAATTACAACGTACAACGTTCAGGCAACGTTTTTGCGTCTGCTGCATCCATTGGCAGGTTAGTTTATGTCAGCCATGAATCCTTTTAACCTCCAGCCACTGACACTCAGATACACCTGGAGGATAAATTTTCCCAAGATGCAAATTAGAATGAGGAATAAGCACAGAAGGCGAAGTGCTTGCAGTTTTACCTGTGTCGTTTCAGCATGCTGGTCACACATTATTGTCCCCGTCCCACCCACCCCGCTGCCGCAGGGACGTTCTTTTGTTGATAGCAGCCGAAGCTGCGTCGGTCGGCCGGAGTAAATTTGGATGTCAGCAGTAGCTTTTTAGATTTGTGGCCTTTGGAGTGTGCGGACTGACTGACTGACTGGGCACCAGTGCCATATGCTAGCGGTGGACTCAGCACAAACATTGAATGGCGTCAGCAATGGCCTGACTGAAGCCTTGACACACACTCTCTAGGCTTCAGGCGCAGAAGCACAACCTGCCTGCGAATCACCACTCCCCACCCTCCTTTCCCCCCAAACACTGAGAATAACAATTTGTGTTTTCCCACTATTTTTTATTTATTAACAGTGAATACAGTGATGGCATATAATGCTGCGATGTTGAGCAAGCTTCATGCTGATGGATATCTGCCTCATCCATGCCCTTGAGTTGATTTTGTTCTTTGAGAGTGAAAGTAAGACAAAAAGAAAGAATAACATCACTGTCAGAGTTCAGTGAAGCATCAGTGTTTCCAGACATAATGTGACAGAGTGTGTGTGTGTGTGTGTGTGTGTGTGTGTGTGTTCCTTGGTGCCTTTTCCACCAGACCGTTTTGGTAGAACTTCCATAAATAACCCCACTTCCTCTCGTCTGCTGGTTGTTGTTGTCTAAATATTCGATTTACTCCTTGGAGCGCTCCTCATAAATGTTTGATGCAATTAAAACATTTCAGTCTTCTCACTCTGTACTGGCAAACCCTCCAGGAATTGCAGAGCCAGATTTTTTTCCTTTACATTGCACACAAACAGCTGTCAAATACAACTATTCATTCCCACCATTTTTATTGGTGTTGCCATTTGGGATTTGTCCATTGAAGGCCCAACAATCTAAAGTCAGTGAAATGGTAATAAATAAATATACCACACATAAGTAGATAAATAAAAAGGTAACCGATGAAATGAAAGTCAAGAACATCAGCACACCCACCTGGTAAGATACTGCAGGTTAGTTGATATGTTACAATAAGATATACAACCTTAAGTCCTTCCTAACCCCAAATCCTTAGGCACCACCTAACCACCATGGATCAGCCAAACATGAAGTCAAATTGTGCCTGTTATGTCTTTGGGTGGCCATTGGTTTTTAGCCATTGTATGCTATGTTGCTGCCAGAGTTTGACAGCATGAGACATCCACTTAACCTTAACTTGGCATCGGTTCTGTCTACAGCCGTTTGTTTTGCTCTCTGTAATTCAGTTAATGTTTGCCAAGGGCTGCAGTTACCAAGTCATGGCAGGCAGATATAATTCTACTAGAACAGAGAAAAAATATACTGATTCTAACAAAACCACACCCAAAATAGCCTTTGATGAAACCTTCGACTCATGTAGCAGTTGTCATCAGGTCTGCTCTCAATGGTATCTCATGTCCAATCAGAACATTTGTCCATAGCCTCTAGTTCATCAGTTGCAGCAGCTGCATAGACCATGTCTGTAGGGGGAGAGAACAGCAGGTTGGAGGGCAAAGGGGAGCATGTGGAGGGGCTTAGATGGGTGTGTGTGTGTGACTGACTGACTGATTACTCGTCCAGACATGTCCATACACTGAGGAGCTCTGTAAATGAGCAGATGCAACTCTGTTTGGACATGGCTGCTATACAGTTAATGCACTGTTGGGAGTATCTATTTTACAATTGTTTCTGGTTTGTTTCTTTCTCTCTTTCTCTCTCTCTCTCTCATTCTCTGTATGAATAAGTGTTCTGATGAGAAGTGACTGCATTGACTGGCCCACTTTCACATCATATTCACATTCACGTTCCCTTCCAGGGGCCCGTCATTTGCAGTGAGGAAACTCTAGAAGTCAAAACTTGGCCAGCGTTAGCGTTGACCGACCCGAGCGGTCGGCTGACGGCCCCAGCGTGAATGCTTGCTGCGCTAAGTGTGCTCTGGAATACCTGTCCCCCAGGGATGTTGCTGGCATTCATTTAGCTCACCTTGCTTTTAATGATCTGCTGAGACTAGACTCATTAAATTGTATTTGGGTGCGTTGGCCAAAAGGGATGCAGTGCCGCATACTCACCCATATGGAATTTTCACGCTAGGTTTAGCGTAACGTCTTTTGTCACCTGGTGTATTTTCTTAATTGGATGCCTTTTTAAGCCTAACAAAAGAAGTTTCTGGAATGCTGCATAAGAATTAGATTCAGGATATGAGGCATTCTGAGGAGATCTTTACAAGCCCCTGTACCCTTTCTCCAAGAGCAAAGCCCTAAATACAACCCCTTTTATTCATAAAGTCTTTTATAATGTGCTGTGTTGTTCAGTAAAGGTTAGTGGAGCTCTAGCTCATGGTGAAAAAGGTCAGTTCCTTGAGTTTGCCGGCAGAGGCCCAAAGGAGATCGATGCAGTGCCGGACGGGGTGAGGCTGACAGCAGAAGGAATGAAAAGGAAGAGGTCGAGGAGGAAGAGGAGGGAGGAGGAGGGGCGAGGGGCAAGGAAGCGGAGGCTAAAGAGATCTCTTAATGTCCAGGAAGATAAATCGCTGACTCTACTCTTTTAGAAGTAGTCCAATAAAGGACCCCTCGCCCACAGATCCTGACAGTGCTATGGCTGGATGTGTCGTCTGTTGTTTCTGTATCTTTGCACACTTGCCTGTGTGTGGTATTGTACATGATCATAAGCAAGCTTGAGTGTTTTTGGCTTCCCAATAAGTTTGGTTTGTGTGTGTGCATCTGTCCATGACGTGCATGCATTTTTGTGAGTGGGGTGCGTGCGGTGATTTTGAGAGTGCATTTGGTGTGTACGGGCTGATGATGATGTGAGGGCATATTTAATATGTATGTGTGTGGGCAGGTGTTTGTGTGCATCCCCTCCCCCTTTTCCCTGTGCCATGCTGCAGGGCCTTTGGCCCAAGTGGACTGAACTGTTCTGTGAGGGGGAGAGCCAGGGCCTCCTCGCAGTTGGCTAGCGACTGTGTTCCAGGCCGACGCTAATGAAAAACATCGCAACTTTTAATCAGTTCCGACCCTGATGGAGCGCGGATTGGGACCAAGTTTTCTGCTGAGTGAAGCAATGCCTTGATTCTTTCTTTCTCTCTCTCTCTCTCTCTCTCTCTCTGTTTCAGGAGTCCATCTCCCTATATCACTGCCTTTTCACTGACTTTTTCTCTGTTCTACTGTTATCATATAGGACTCCCGCTCACTCCCTCTTTCCCTGTTTGATCAGTCTTGCTGTTTCTTTGGTCTTGCTTATTTTCAATGTTTATCACTCTTTTCCCTCACCGTTTTCATTTTTTTTCTGGTGTCTCATTTTTCTCTCTCTCTCTGTTCGTCTCTGTGTCAGCTACTCTGCTCTCATTGTTTGATGGATCACCACAGCCCTTTGGCCAGTGAGGCCACCCCCAGGCCCCTCTGTCCAACACATTATCTCCCAAAGATGTAACCCCCCCCCCACACACACACACACACACACACCTCCCCATGGGAAACTAGCCACACTCTAGGGCATAGGAATGGGAGTGTTGGGAAGTTGTGTGAGGGGGCCACACAGAGCCCCCTTGTCTAATATGGTCCTCTCACACTGGAGAGAGATGTGTGATGGTATCCATCTCCTTCTTGTTTTGTTGACCTGTAATGTGATCCTGGGTTGTCGGGGGATGTTCCCAAGGACTGTGTATTGGCTACATTAAGGGTTTCAAGGGGATAGCTTTTTTTTTAAATGTCTTGAGTCATCAGAATGGGGAGAGTAGTTGCAACCTTTTGTTTTGTATATCAGCTCTTATGCAAATTTGTTGCCACAACTCGCTGTTGTATCCTTGAGCATTAGCTGTGTTTGTTTTTTTGTGCAGAGCTTTACATACCCCCACAGCACAAAAAAGAGAGAGAGAGAGAGAGAGAGAGAGAGAGAGAGAGAGAGAGAGAGAGAAATGTGGTGCCTTATTGGAAACCTTTCATGATTTATTCATTAGCAGCACTGATTCACTTGTATCAACAATTTACACCTCCGCTGAGTCACTTCTCCCTGGATCACACCCTCATGTGTGCTAGCAGGAACAAGCTTGGGTTTGTGGGGCCGACTCTCACACTCTTCACACTGGACCACATGGTCCCCAAGGGGCCCCGTGACCTCTGTGAGAGTGTGTGTCTGTGTGTGTGTGTGGGGGGGGGGGGGGGGGGGGCATGGGGGGTGCACTGTTTGAAGAAAATCAACTCTGCTATAATGTCACTTCAGATGACACAGAGTGAGGATTCGGGGTATGTGAGCGGGTCAACAGTAGTCGGGGCTATGCCGATTGTTGCCCTCACCAGAGAGAAGATAGAAAGGTTAGAACTTGTAAGAAGACACTGCTGTGTCAGCAAGTTGCCATGACAATGCCGTCATTCCCTGTTTTACTGTCCCCCGTGGCTGCCCCCCCCCCCCCCCCCCCCCCCCCCCCCACACACAGCCTCTCTCTCTCCCCTCTCCCCGACCACCTCGCTTGCAAGGTCACATGGTTGAATTGATCCCGGCATACAGAGAACCAGCCATGGTCACTTAGCTGCATATGCAATTGATTAGTCATTCTGTAGTGCTCTCTCTACCTCTCTCTCTCTCTACCTCTTTCTTCCCGCTCCCTCTCTCTCTCACTCCCTCTCTCTCTCTTTCTCTCCCTCTCTACCTCTTTCTCCCACTCCCTCTCTCCCCCCCTTTCTACCTCTTTTTCTCCCGCTCGCTCTCTCTCTCATTCCCTCTCTCTCATTCACTCATTCACTCACTCACTCACACACACACACACACACACACACACACCTCTCTTTTTTTGAGGACACACCATGCAAAATGGATCAGTGGCAAATTCAGATATTGGTACCGCCAGTTTAGTGTGCATGTAGATTTATGTCAATAAAAGAGACAGGGAGAAGAGGTAAGTTTTAGTTTAGAAATAACAGATACGCAGGTGTACACTTTGCTCAAGACCTCCACATTTCTGTGCGTTTCTGGTGGTGCAGCATTTTATCTGTTCTTGAGAACAATCGCGTAGGCTCACGTTGTAATTGTTTGCATCATAATTTCTCTCCGAGTCCTGCAGCAACCTGCCAGAGCTTCAAGAGAAATCACACCTTGTGGTGCCATATTTTACTGGCTGCTTGTGGGGACAGAGACAGCATCAGACAGCCCAACGAGACAAATGTTAGTAGATAAAGGCCCCGCAAATAAAGGCTAAAGTCAGGGCCCAGTGTTTAGTGGCATGGAAAGCTTTTTTTTTATTATTATTTTATTCCGTCGGCATGTCAATGCTATTTCAAAGTTGCTGTTGAAAGGAATTATTCTGTACAAGATGCACTTTTCATTTTTTTTTCTTCTTGGTGACTTGATGATGCATGAAAAATGTACTGATGCACCCCCTTCCTTTTCTTTCTCTTTCTCTTGCACTCTTTCCCTCCTTACAATTAAATCAATTAATTAATCTCCACTAATTGTTTCACATCCCTGGGGAGCTGGTTTATTAGCTGTGGTATGTTCTACAGTAAGTGCCCGTCCTCCACCGGCTCAGACAGTGAATTCCTCTGAGGTTTTCTGAGGCAGTGCAGAGCATTATCTGAGGACAGCCACAGCGAAGCCCCTAGCCCATCTTCCGCATATGTGCTGGGAGCTGTGTTTCTTTGCCCTCGGAACCCATCAGCACAGCGCGGAAATGGGTTACTGTACAGTACATTTATCATCATGAAATAACTACGTCAAAGTGTTCAAGTATAGCACAATTAATACGTTTAGTAATAAGTACTAAAATATGAAGAAATCAAATGAAATACAATATATAAAATAACACTGAATAAAATGGCACATAAATGCTCCAATGTCACATAAAATGGGTCTTCCTGGTTAACATACAGCCAAAATTCAAATAAATACAAATGCCAATTCTTTTGATTTACTCCAAGGTGGTTTTAAAGGGTATGCTTCACTCACGTAGGTGTTTGAGTCATATGGATGCACTATATGCTCTTCCATAACACACTCAGCTGGCTGCCATCCTGTGGAGAAGAGCTAAATGTGGATTAATCAATGAGGAGTGCACGGTGCCTATTTTCTCCCGGTCACCTTCAGTTTTTAGGCTGGCCATCGGCGTGTCTCACCTCAGTCCTCCAGCTTGGCTGTAGGCAGGCAGGTCATGCAGCGCAGAGGTGGGGTAGGGAGGTGAGGAGGTGAGGATGACCTTGGCAGGTGCTGAGGTGTGTGCCTGTGGGATGCGGCATTTTGTGTGTGTGTGTGTGTGTGTGTGTGTCTCTGCAGATCTTCTTTGCTTGAGTTTTTTTTATGCAGTTTTATGCCCATGGGAGCTTTTTAAATGTCCGACATCGACGCAGTCCTCTGGATTCATTGGCACTTTTTTTCTTTATGCTTCTCCTTCATGGGTCTTTACTTAAATAAACAGCAACTGCTGCATTTGAGGCTTTAGTGTGGCAGCTGTGATATAGTATGTGTTTAATCACACTTATAAGTGTCCTTTGTGTGGCAGGACGTGCTCTTGCGTTGAATGAGGAGGTGTGTGTGTGTGTGTATGTGCATTTATGTGTGGCACAGGGGACTTTGGTGGTCGTGGAAGTGGAGGAGGGTCTGTTACATCGGGGGACGTTGGTGGTCGTGGAAGTGGGGTTGGGGTCTGTTACATAAGCATGTTTCATGGGCTCCCATCTCATTTAGATTCCAGGTGTGTTGTGCCGTGACGCGAGTGAGCCGTGGCTCGTGATGATTTCCGTGCCTGCCGAGCCAGCAGTTTTTTCCCTCCCCCAGGGTGTTGCAACCTCTTCGTGCCCTTCAACGTCGTGTGTGTGTGTATGCGTGCGTGTGTGAGTGTGAGTGAGTTAGTGTCTGTGCCGTGGCAGGCGCTGGGCCAAGTGGCAGGTCACTCATGGAGAGTCTCTGGTTTTTACGAGCGGTCTCACCCTCCGGTTAACCACAACGCCGTTAATGTGATGAATGGGAGGCTGGTGGGTGCTGTGTGACACAATGTTAGTCGGGCAATATATATGCATGTAGGTGACCAGGCGTGACTCTTTAGAGAGGGCAGAAGCAGTGTGAGGGCCTGTAGCCATTATCCATGTCTCTATGATGGACAAGGGAACGGACCAGAGCATCTGTCTTAACGACTAGATGGATGAATGAATAATATGATGTTGCAGTGGATATTAATTAAAAACTGTATAGCTTTGCCCTCAGAGGGCATGGTTTGGATTATGCCTGTCACTGTGTGTGTGTGTGTGTGTGTGTGTAAGAGAGAGAGAGAGTTTTTGCATCTCTGGCACCTGATTAATGGAAATCTCCTTGTCACATTTGCAAGGTAGAAGGAAAATGAAAAGGTCAGGATAAAGTGACAGGCCTGCTTGACTGAACCCAGAGAGCTCAGAGCAGATGCCTCATCCATCCATGCTCTGCGGTAACGTGCGGAAAAGAAAAACGCTACTTGGTCAGTTGTGTTTTTTGTCGGAGGTCAGCATATTTTCCACTTACATAACTCAAGTCCCTGATCTATCAGGCCAATTAGAGCAGTGCTGACGGACAAAAGCTCACTTCACAAACTTCCACCATCTCCGCAACTTCCTTACCGGTGCAGTAAACAAGAGACAGGTTGTGGTGGTATGAATGTGCAGTATCAGTCATCTGTGGTGAGCGTGTGGCCATGACTCTTAAGCTATGCAAAGGTTGGGGGTGGTATAAATTATGAACAGTCTTCCACGTCTTTTCATCACACCCGTAAATGGTTTCACTATAAAATTCTTTGCAATTGTTTTACTTTCACCAGCAATTCCATGAACTCTCTGTGAGTTAGAATTTGTTAAATTGTAAGCAAAGTGATGGCATGATTAAATCCTCAGAGATTTCTCAGATTTAACATGCAACGCCATTTGATCAACACATGGTGTCTGCTACTATGGTAACAGACGGTATGGCGGTATTGGATTTTACTGCATGTGGATGATGTAGTAGTATTTTATGTCGTTTCATCATTGACTACAGAGCAGCCTTGCGCATGCACACGCCACGTCCACCAATGATTTGTTAGACCTGCCACATTCAAAGTGCTGCGAGGTTTTATGAAGCTGTTCAGTGAAAAGCTATGAGGTGATTTCACTTAGTGATAGTGTGGCGGGCTCTCAGTGACACACCTAACCACACTGCACTCTACTAGATTAGTGCTGGTTTAATCTGCTGGAAGTCCTTAATGTGGCCAGTATATCAGTGCACTGGAATTGGTTGGAGGACAGAGATGGGCTCTAAAGTTACAAGCTAATGGAGATGGTGTTTTATTTTTTTTACAAGCTTTCCCTTCCCTTGTGGGTCAAGTTAGCCATTAGCTGCTATTATTGCATGACCACTTTGTTACACCAAAGTCTCTGTGTAAATGTGCTTATCAGGAGTTTGTCTTTTTTTAAGTAGAAGTGTAGATACTGTTTTGATCCTTGATTTAGTGTCTGCAGTTCACTGAACACACAGTGAGGTAATGCAGAGCAATAGGCTGCCTTCTACAGCTCAAGGGCACTTCAGCTTTGGTCTAGTGGTCGGTGAACAATCTGTTTTAAACCGACACTTCAGTAGGCCACTGGTGCCCAAAAAACCTTTAGTTGTGTAGACTGATTCAAGTTAGCTACTACTGGTAACATTTTGTATAGTTTCAGTCTTCATTAATGCTTTCATCATCTTCGCTGCTCCAGTAAGGTCATGTCCTTGTTCAAAGCTCAGTTAGTCAGTATGATGCTATCAACCACTGCATAGGACTGACATCTGGGGCCGAGACTGTTATTTCATTAAAAAAAGGCACCCGGTGAGAGAGCTGTGTACTTACATTGATGATGGTGGATACTTTGAATTTAGTTTTTTTCCCCTGCCATTGTTATTCCTGAGCCTGTGGTTTTTGGTCCAGTGTGCGTTTTCCTGATAAGAGGATTTAGAAACTGTGTTTGTGTGTGTCTGTGTTAATGTGTGTGTCTGAAGTGTCCTCATAGACCTTATAAAAGGGACTACACAATTTAATTTAATTTCACTTAAAAAGGTCCTGAATAGATATTATTTTTGAACGCTGCCTGCTCCTTGATATATGATCCTAAATCTTCCCTTTAAAATGAGTGAATTTGGAGTCCTGCTAGATTTGACCTGTTAAATAACTTTAATAATAATAACTAAAGTTTTAAAGTACACTTTGAAACTTTGAGATTGAAAGAAGTTTGTGTGTGTGTGTGTGTGTGTGTGTGTGTGCGCGTGTGTGTGGTGTGTGTGTGTGTGTGAGTGTGTGTGTGGTGTCCAAAAGGGCTCACTTTGTTTTTGTCTCCAGAGAGAGAGATTAAGGAAGATGAGGTCAACAGTAGGCCTAGTCCTGAATCATTGGAGTTAGCCGCTTGATTGGTGGATTGAGTCCTGTCCCCCCACACACTGATGCTGGGTCTTCTTTTAGACATGGCTAGTTCAGAGGGAAAACAATCCCATTGCCTGCTTGTGTGATCTTAGAAAAATGGTCGCTTCGGATAACACTCCACATCCTTACATTGAAATGGCAGAATAACTCCTCTCTGTTGTCTCCTTGTTTTACTTTCTCATGCCATGTCGGACACTGTTCTTTATTTTGTGTGTGTGTGTGTGTGTGTGTGTGTGTGTGTGTGTGTGTGTGTGCGTTGCTGTGTGTTCATTGGGATTATGGGCTGTGGAAGTTGTGTGTGTGGTAAATAGCATTTTCGTATTTAAAAAATAGCTGATTATGCAATATTTTAGTGTTTTGATAACAGGAGAAAAGTCAGCCTGTCTGTCTGGCTGCCCTTCAGGAAGCTGTGGACTGTTGATGAATAGAAGCTATAGCAAACACACAGATCCCCTTCTCTGGCATAGGCATTTTTTTTGTTTTGTTTCGTTTTTGTTTTTTTGTTTTCCATGCTTGTATAGTGCCCTTATGTGTTTTGAAAGGCGCTTTTAAATAAAATGTAGTATTATTATTATTATTATTATTATTAGTGTGTGTGTGTGTGTGTGTGTGAGTGAGTGTGAATCTGCATGTTTGTGTTTGTGTGCATTCTTTTGTGTTTATGTGTGTTCATTCAGGTGTGGTTGTGTGTGTGTGTGTGTGCATATTAAAGTGCATGCGTGTGTGTGTGTGTGTGTGTGTGTTTGTTTGTTTGCTCTATGAATATCACATATGGTGAATGAGTCTAGGTAAAGAGGGATATGTCATGCATACTGTATGGATGAGAACCTGCATACTGGGAGTCTGTGTTACATGGACGCACATGTGTGTGATGTTTAAACTATGTGTGTGTGTGTTTGCTTTAGAATGTGTGGTGATATTTGAGGGTCACTGGAAATCAGATTTTGTGTGTGTGTGTGTGTGCCCCCATGTTACATAACTTAGGCTGGGTGTTTTGCCTTGCAGCTGCAACAGTAGAATCACAGATTAGGCTGGGCCACAGGCATTGAGCAGTGACCAGCGCACAGCCTGGTAGTGTGTGTGTATGTGTGTGTTAGTGTGCATTTAGCTCTAAGCAGACAAACACACTGTGTGTTTGTATGTGTGTGTTAGAAACAAACACACACATACATAAACACACACACACACACACACACATTTACACAGGTAAAAGAACCTAAGCACACACACACACATGCCAACCCCAATATGTCAGCCCACAGTGTCTGACAGGCAAGTTATTAAAATGCATTTGCTGGCTATGCAGGGTGATAAAGCCAGGTTAATGTGGAAATTCACACACTCACATGAAGGCACGCAAGCCTCTAAAAAAGCCTAACCAGCAAATGTGGCCAGGTGTATGCTGAGTGTACACACACTGACACACACACACACACACACACACACACACACACACACAGACACACACGGATAGACACAGACACACCTGCATTAGTTCCGATCGGCCTCCACAAACATCCTGTCCTCGGCCCTGCACGTGTTTGTCTGAGTAGTCCTTATTTCTACTCTTCAGTGGTCTCACATCTTTGGCCTCCTGTAAAGGATCCCTGTGTCATGCACTGCTCACCTTATATCCCTCATTTATCTCACTCTCCTTTTCTTCCTCCTCGCTCTCATCATCTTCCTCTTCCTCCTCCTTTACCCTAGTCCCTCTCATTTTCCCCCTCTTTCACTTATCCTCGTCCTTTCAACATATTAAAGTGCATGCGTGTCCTTTCAACATAACTTTTCCTCCTTTTCTCCTCTCCTCTTCCCGCCTCTTTCTGTACACCTTTCACCTTGTTTTTCTTTCTCCCTTTACCTCTCTGGTCTCTCTATCCGTGTCTGGCCCTGTCTGCCTGCCTGGAACATAGTGACTCATTAACAGCTTTGATGGGTGAGGTGGAAATGCCGGCCCTATGCCTGGGGGAAGCTTATCTGCACTGATGAGAGGTTGATGTTCTGGGACATGTAATTAAAATGTGTGTGTGTGTGTGTGTGTGTGTTTTACAGCCATCATGTACGTGATGGGGGCTCTGGGTCCAGCGGCAGGGTACCTGCTCGGCGGAGTTCTGATCGGGTTCTACGTGGACCCCAAAACCATTGTCAACATTGACCAGAGTGACCCCCGCTTTGTGGGCAATTGGTAAGTATACGGAACTGTAATGTAAAGGTACTCTGTACCTTTTGCCTGTGTGTGTGTGTGTGTTTGGCAGTGGGCACATGCATGTAAGTGTGAGCATAGCATACACAGGTGTGTGTGTGTGTGTGTGTGTGTGTGTCTTTGGCAGTGGGCGCGTGCCCTTGAGTGTGGGCAATAGCATATACATGTGTGTGTGTGTGTGTGTGTGTGTGTGTGTGTTTGGCAGTGGGCACGTGCACATGAGTGTGTAACACAGAGAGAGAGAGAGAGAGATGGCATAATGCATGTTTTCTCCACAGCCTCAGTGTCTGATCCTGTCTGCCTCTCCCCTCCACTCCTCCACCCCATCATCCCTCTCTCCACCCACCCCTCCATCCCATCATCCCTCTCTCAGGTGGAGCGGCTTCCTGCTCTGTGCCATCGCCATGCTGCTCATCATCTTCCCCATGTTCACCTTCCCCAAGAAGCTGCCGCCCCGGCACAAGAAGAAAAAGAAGAAGAAGAAAAAGCTCAGTGCCGCGGACGACGTCTCCAGCGATGATGACGTCATGAAGGAGAAGTCCAACAGCAAGGGTCAGACCGTCACCTCGTCCATGGGCTTCGGAAAAGACATTAAAGGTACGTGTCGGTAGCATGGGCATAGGTATACTGACTTTCAACATATTGCCTTTAACCTCTGCACGTTGAGGTAAAGAAAAGGTCATGAAAAACATGTTGGAGGTTGACCAAAGCTTTTTAGAAGGTAACCTTGTGAAGTATCTGACGTATGAAGTATCTGACAATTGACATGGCTTTTGGTACAAATGTCTGTCTAATACATAAATATAAGTGGAAGATTGATATTAAGTTGTGGTGAAATTTTAAAAAAACATTACCCTCTCAGTTCACAAAATTTGGTCTTTGTTTGGGGGTAACTACAATATTGAATATAATATTTAAAAAGAAAGTGTAGCAATCCACACTGCCTCACAAGTATTAGGTTTAGGGGTTTCCCCAGTCAAGTCCAAAGGGGACGCTGAGTCGTGGAGATGAAACAGTTTTTGGCACGTGCAGGAATCTAACCAGCTTCAAATGAAAGCATCTTTGCTGAGGAAAGCAAAGTCTGCGTGATTAATAGCAGTCATACCGTTCCTCTGTGCGGCGGCGAGTCTGCTTTTAGTCTAAATGAGATCCCCGGAGAACTCCCACACAACTTATTAGAGTTCTCTCTCTCCCTGCTGCTGCTGAGCCAGTTAAAGTCCGTATGTGCACATGCGCACACACAGACACACACATAAATGACTATACGCTCGCATTTCCCATGTGAGAAAGAAAAACATGTCTTGATTGAATGAAAGGAGAGAGAGGCAGACACAAGATGCATGGGCTTCTGTTTGAAGTACAATCTTTATGTAGCACAGAGTTACTGTGTGTGTGTGTGTGTGTGTGTGTGTGTGTGTTTCAAGTTTTGTCTTTTAAAAATACTGTACATGCATTAAACAGTTACACTAGTTACACAGTATACAGTATACACAGTTACACAGTATACAGTTCTGACAAAATTCAGTCACTTATGCAGTGTGTGAATAAAATATATGGGAAGCTCACTCAGAGATTTCTCTCAGATGGCTTCTTAATGGAAACTGAATGTATGACATCCAGACACAGACATTTCATCAATCCCCAGGGAAATTTAGCAACCCTGCAGAAACAGTTTTATAACGTGTGTTTGCAAATCATCTATATAACCTAGTATTCAGCAGTTCTGTGTTCTATGTATTGGTTGGCATCACTCTATGGTGGGGATGATGATGATGATGTTGATGAGGATTGTAATTATTCCCTTGGTCATTGAGCTTTATGTTCACCACGCCAGGCATTTATAATAACAGATTTATAATAAGAGTGTACAGGCATCCAATACAGGTACACACACCTGTATATGCTATTCCTCACTTGGAGAGAAATCACTTGGAGGCATTTCATGCTCATCTTTCCACCATCTGCCTATCACTCACAAGCCGTCCTGGCGTTAGCATTTCCCATGAAATGGAGTGGGGCGATTACCATTTTAATTATTAGGCTTCCATTATTTTATTGCTTCACGCTTGTGGTTAACAGGTGCTTTGAATTGGCTATGGTGAATGTGCTACCCACACTTTAACCAGATTACTGTAGCTGAATTAGACTTGAGGGGATCCTGGGGGCCCCTCGGAGACCCAGACCCCGGAGGAAGTGGCCCATGAATAAGGTCCAGTGAGCGGCTGTCTCCTCCATTAGCCATGCTTAAATCCACACTGGAGCACGTGGTCATCACCGTGCCTGCGGGCCCTGGCTCCTGTTTCTGCGAAACAGCTTGTGCTTCACTCTTGCTAATCCTGTGCACCGCATATCTGAAAAATGTTTTTACACCTAGCAATAGGATGTTGAAAGTAATGTTGCATTCACTTTCGCACCGTATTTTGCACGACATTTGCATTCAAGACATTTGACATCTGTGTTCTTAATTCATGCTAACAGTGTTTTAAGATCTTTCCCTGGTAAGTCTCAATAGATGCTTTCATGACATGCCTTCACACATTCTTAGTGAGTGCTTCAGTTTGAATTACAGCCGTAAGTTAAATTTTAAAGGCCGATAATAAAATGATATAATTTTGAAATATAGAAAAAGTTTCAGAAGTCGCCTAGTTGTCTCCCAGATGCTCTGTTGTTCATAGATAATGTCTGTCTGTGTCAACGGTGTCCTAACGTTTGTCGGCCAGGTGTCACACCAGGTGGGTTAGGTACGGACTCCCGACCAACCCAGCGGGAGGTCAGATATCTGGGATATGTGTGAGCAAGGCACCCTTGTTTCTAGTCCCAGTGCACTAAGCCGTAGCTGAGCGATGTTGTGTAACCCAGTTCCACTTTCCCTTTAAAAAAAAAAAAAAGAATTCTGGGTTAGTAAGATTAGCCCACCACAGAGCCTCAGTGTCTACTATCCCCGACTTTATAGTGAGAGTGAGGGTTCACTTGGAATTCCTCCGAGCTAATTAAACTCTCAAAGCACATAATCCTATTTTCTTTCCGTTTTTTTTTCACGCCGCAGGCTTTGCGATTTCCCACTTTTTTTTTTTTTTTTGTCCCAAATGCTGCCGTGCGTAACGTGATAAGTCACAGGTCCTGGAGCAAAAGAAAGGCTGATTATGGCCGATTAGAATTCCTGAACAGTGGTCCTAGAGTTACAGTACTGTGTGTGGAGTTGTAACGGCGGTCGGGGCAAAGCAAGTCCTTAGTGTTATTCTTGAAGCCGGCAGTTATAGCTGAGGAAGTGTGAAAGGCTGCTACTGTGAGGATGACACTTGGAGTGAAGTGTGAAGATGCAGTGAAAGTATAGCCTTTGTGTGACCCAGTGAAACACACACACACACACACATTTACACAGACAATTAGGAAACCATTACAACTTATGAGGTCTTAACCATTGAAGGAATGCCAAAACGGTTCCCATTGGTCCCATTGGGTTTGCAGTTTTGCTGCTTATATTCGGATAGACTGCTTATTCTAGTTTGATTAAAATACCTTTTGTTCCCTGAAGTCTGTTCAGCCCAGACAAAACATCTCATCTCTAACATGTCATCTTTTTGGCTTGTCTGTCTGTCCGGGGCCATCTGATGGACAGGCCTGGCAATGAAGCCGCTGCTGGGTGACTGGTGTGACGTTTATCCTTTGGCCAGTTCTGAGGGCACTCGTGCTCTTTGCTGCTGTGCCATGTTGCTGCATCAAGCACACACACACACTCACATGGCTCTCCTTCTGTGTGTGTGTGTATGTGTATGTGTATGTGTGTGTGTGTGTGTGTTCACTGCACAGACCTGCCCAAGGCGGCCGTGCGGATCCTGAGCAACGTGACATTCCTGTTCGTCAGCCTGTCCTACACGGCCGAGAGCGCCATCGTCACCGCCTTTATCACCTTCATCCCCAAGTTCATCGAGTCCCAGTTCGGCATCCCCGCCTCCAACGCCAGCATCTACACAGGTACGAACTGCACCACTCTGCTAGCGCTTGTTTTCATATGCCACTTTGTTTTGTCTCCATGTACTCTGGTGAGAAAGCCTCTTCTCTAAGTGTGTGCATGTGTGTGAACTGTACACTATTTTCCTTTAACACCTATATTTTTTTATCCTATTTCTTCCTTTAAACTTCTCATCTCTGTCTTCTGTTCACAATATATTTGGACTCTATTTATTTATTTATAGTGTTGTGTTATTCCCTGCGCTTGTTTTCTGGGAGAGCATCTTTCAGTCTCTTTCACTTTGCATCCTTCCACTTCTCTCTCTCTCTCTCCTTCTCTTCTCACTTGTCATGTCTCCGACGTCTCACTGGCAATCATTTTTCTCAGGGCCTGCCATCTGTTTCTTTGTCCCTCTCTCTGTTCACACATACACACCCAGATGCACACTTTCTTTTTCTCTCTCTTTCTCTCTCTCTCGCATCTCACACTTGTGCTCTCTTTCTCTCACGTGCCACACACACACATGTACATACATACATTTGTACACACACACACACAGTGACACACATGTCAGCATAATCAACTGAAAGCCATGACGGAGAGAGAAAGAGAGAGAGAGAGAGGGGGGAGAAGCTGCCACCATTCAGTACATGAAAGATGAAAAACATGAGGGAAAGCATTTCTGTTTTGTTAGATGATCATCATCTTAGGTTCAGGCACGGGATGAGGGCATCGCAAACATGTTCAAACGTATAGATGGGCATGTGTGGAATATGCATGGAATGGACAGTCAGCAGCGGAGTTCCTAATCAGTGCACAGCCAACTATAAGCACGAGCCTCAGATACTGTATGTCTGGCCTTTGAAGTTGGACCAGAACCTAATCCTGCTAGGTCCACACTACACTTTAAGGGATATTTATTCCCTTTTAAACTATTTCCTGTTATACAAGGTTACTGCTGTTGGTAGAAATAGTGACTATCCGTGTGTTCTGTTCATTAATGGGTATCTTTTTTGGATGTGGTTGTAACCCTGATCATGCTTCCTACACCCTAAACTGTCCTCACTGGTACCCATCACTGGTGTAAGGGGTCGGGCCTGCAAGGTGCTCTCTGCCTTAGTCCGCCTCCAAAAAGTAGCTCAGTTTGGGTCGGATCTTACTCATCTAGTGCAAACATCTCTTATTTGGGTTTGATCTGGGTTGGCCTCCATCAAGAACCAGTAGTAGCCCTGGCTGCACAATGAAATCAGTCCTAGCCCCTCCCCACTAAGTTCAAGATCAAAAGGAGAGGATGAGTCCTGGAGATGAAACGGCTGTTCTAACATGCAGAAAATCTCATCGGCTTTGCCCTGTGCATCAAACAAAGAAGAAAAGCTTATTCTGATTTAATAGCAGTCATGTCGTTCCTCCTCAGTTCAAACAGAAGCACTCACAAAGCCTCTGTCCAGAATCAGTCGAAGCCCAAAGGACAGTAAGCACTGATCTCAGGCCAGTACTCCTCCAGAACACCAGGCAAGGCTTGGAATAAAATTGTTTGTCCTTCAGTGTCCTCCTCGCGGTGAGGAGCCTGTCACAACACGACAGATGATGCATGGCACCCGCACATGCACACACACAGGCACGCACACACAGGCACGCACACACAGGCACGCGCACACACACACACACACACACACACAATATTGTGTCATGGAGATGCTGAGATTGAGAAGCATCATCTACAGTAAAGCAAGTAGAGCGACCTTGCGTCAGAGTGAACATATGCCAGCCAGCAGGCCCCAGATTTAGTGGTGCGGGCTCCTCGGCTTCCTCAGCCCTGTTGCCAAGGATACTGCCGAGAGACAATTTGGTAGTATGGTTACCGTGACTACTCCACACAAGCACACACTTGCGTGGATGTCTTGGTTAAGTGGAGTGACACAAACACACACATACACGCACAAGGACATCCGTTGCTTATTAATGCACCGAGATTGCTTCTGTTGAAGACCATGGCCTGCGGCTTTTGCAGTGTACTCTAACAGATTACATCCGGTCCAATCATCGAGACCAAATTGGTGAAGTGGCCTTGGAGAGGTTGTCATCAAGGCAAAGCCCGCCATTTGTCATAAAAACATAGAGCGCGTACAGAACAAGTTCTCTCCATTCGAACAAATCACTAATGAGCAATAAAGTCCTATCAGAGTGTTTGTTAAAGCATGAGCACATTGCTCTCTGAGTCATGGTGGAAACTCAGCATGTTTCAGCCAAAATAACAGTCTTAATAGACTTAGGTTCACTGTAATGAATTTTATAACCACTCTAAATTAGGCAGGTTAACAGAAGCTCTGACTCAGAGTAGTTAATTGTAGCTTTGGAATCACTCTGACTTTACTGGTTTTGGCTTTTATTTGTAGCACTTCGAGAGTATATTTCTAATAATGTTTATGTGCTTCAATTAGGACATCATCACATATTCATGTCTACTGTAACAGATCTTTTGGATATAAAGAAAGTAAGCCAGTGTGATGTCTCCCTTCCTTTAATTTCACACACACACCCATGCAGTCTCACTCATGAAGAAGTCTCTCAACTTTTAGTGTATTTAAATGATCAGTGCAGTTATTAGTTTATGAAATAATCAAGGGTGCATTCTAGAAAGAATCATGTATACGTTAAAAAACAGACATTACACATTGTTGGAACTGGAGGAAGTGAGAAGAACCCGAAAAGAGAGGGAGAGCAGAAGAAAGCAAGATGGGGAGAGAGAGAGAGAGAGGAGAGAAAAGGGGAAACGATAAAGAGAGAGACGCTAGCTGTCAGCTCGCCCTGCTCATTAGTGCCCATCTGGATGATGAGACGTGACGTGACCCTGTGTGATGTGCTGTTCCAGACTGAGGGCGAGGCTGTCTGCTTCATTCCCTCCCCGGCCTCCCTTTCTCTATCTCTGTGTCCTGCCGTTCCACCCCACCCCACCACCATCCCACCACACCCAACAGCCAGTGCCAGCTGGCCCTCTTCACCAGTGCCAGCCCCTCCGAGATGGCAGAGAGAGGGTGGTATGGCATGGCCATGTTTTCTTTAAGCCTCTCCTCCAGCATGTGGCAGGGCTGTTGCCATTGTTGTTGTCATTAAGGTTGATGATGATGTCATCCTTTCCTACATCCTCTTATCTACACTGATTCTCGGGGCTGTTGCCGTGGTGACTTGGATGTTATTGAGTCGTTGGTGTCCTCCCTCACGTCTGTTGCCAGCATCGTTCATCCCAGTTCATCCTTTCAAAGGAGTCTTTCTTGGTAGCACTTAACACCCCTACAATAACATGTATTAATTTACTGACCTCTCTGCCTAATACCCTCTCCCTTCTTTGTTAAACCCCCACTTACTCACTCTCTCTCTCTCTCACACACACACACACACACACACACACACACACTCACACACACAAACATGCACTAGCTTTGCTTTCAGGTCCCAAGTAACATCAAGACATTGGTAAAAGCTGTCAGCCTTATAGGACATCCTGAAGCAAGTCATCAACAGTGGCCCTTCTCTCTTTCTCTTTTATTTTTTGCTTACTTGTTTCTTTCTCTGTTACTTATACAGGGTAATGTTCCTTCTCTCGTCTAAGCTATTTCCCGCGGCATTCCTTTCGTTGTGTCCTATCCTCCTGTTCTGTCCTCATCCCCCCACCGCCTTTCCTGTTATTCCTTCTTCCCCTGCTTTTCTGTGTCCAACCCCCCTTCACTTGCTTTATCTCTTTCTTCCTTCTTAACTTGCTTTTCACTCTCTTACTCACTCTCTCTCTCTCTTCTTCTTCTTCTCTTTAGCCTTTCTTTTCTGTGTGAAGCTCAGGCGGGGGACTCAGGTGCAGGTCCTTTCCTTCTCTTTCCTTTTATGTGGTGTGTGTTCACGCTTTCGCAGGTCTAAATTTAACTACAGTACACACACTGATGTGTAGTTGTGCTTTTGCAGCTGACAAAGACTTGCAAATGTATTCCCTGTCTTTCCCTTTAGTCTTTTGAGCATTTGCCTTTAATCCTAAGTGAGCTTTTAACAGCGCAAAGCAGATGTATTTTGGAGATGATCATAAGCTTTGGGCAGTCTGATGCTTGTTGATGCAAGGAATACCCATGCTGATTCGCATAGGGAGAGGATCCAGCCAACAGCCAAGCTGTCTGTACAGATTTTGGCGAAGATCATAATGTTTCATTAGATGTAATTGAATTCAGCTCTGGTTATTTTCAGAAGTGCTCATCGCAGTCAAATTACTCTCTTCTGTCTAAAGGATTTTAGCTTCTTTTAAATATGGCCTATTAGCTCCAGTCTATCAGGTGCTCAGTGATTGTCATGGTGTTTATTACTGTCTCCGCATCTCCAGTGGCAGCGCGTGAGCGGCCCGGACGTGGCGCAGAGCTGTTTCAGAGTCAGACGGGGGACTGGTACAGAGGCTAGACTGTGTGCAAGGGCACAACTGCTGGATGACTAACTGGTAACGTTGGATGTAACATGATGCTATTGCTTTTGCATCTGGCTGCTGGCTGTCACCAGACACTGTCGCAGCCTTTAGCAACTGTCTGCGCTATGAGATGAGTGATTCTGCAATGAGGAAATGTCATAGGACTCATGGCTCATTGGCTGCCATGTGCTCCGGACCCTTCAGGGTAGTCTTTCCGATTGGCCACCCTGTGTCAGAGCCCCTCGGGTGGCAGAGCTGTGATTGGCTGGCCCGCACTCCCCCTCTGTCTTGTTGAGCGTGTCCAGTGGATTTGCACGGCACAGCCTGGCACGGCTTTGACATTTAAATCCAGCAGAATTAGCTGCAGCAGCAGGCGGCTAGCACGTGTGTGGCCCTGTCTGAGGCTGCCGCCACTCAATGCCAACTCGGTGGCTTTGCCAACCCTCTCTCTCTCCTTCTCTCTCCTCTCTTTTCGTTACCCGCAGCGCCACTAATCCCCTCGACAGGCTGTCCTTACAGCTCGTTTGGCCTCGGACCCCGGAGAGGCCTGGCTGAGTGGCAACGCCAGTGTCGATGTGTTTCCCTTCTGCCTCGCTCAAAGCCTGTAGACTTTGGAGAAAGAGGCTGCCTGGCTCGCTTTAGTCCTTCGTCTGCCTGAGGAGAAAAGGCTTCAAGGGCTCCGTAGATGCTCTGTCCTTGGCAAACCCAGACACAGAGGCGACCCCTGGGTGCTTAAGGACAGGGGAGCAGGAAAGACCTCCGCCTGCATTGGGCTGCAGATGGCTTTTGCACGGTGTTCATGATGCAAGCTTCATCAGCATATACACATGTTCATACAGACATGAAGTTCATGGATTGAGAGTCAGGAGTTTTCTCAGAACAAGGAACATTATGCACATGTCTACTGTATGTCCGCAGGAGTCATGAGTTGATTTTTTTTGTCTCGTGTTTAGACTGTAACATGGGACCTATAATGTTGGTCACCATAATACTAGTAGAACTGTTGTAGATCTATTCCTTCTACTGGTTGCGTGATTTGAAATGAACCAGTCTGAACAGTGGCTGTGTTCAGGTTGTCTGTATTTCAAAAAGCCTTGTCCTAGTGTCTTTTCCTAGGACACTTTCCGTGTGTGTGTGTGTGTGTGTGGGTGTGTGTGTGTCTATGCTCTGCCCGAGTGCTCCTGCTTGCATTTGTTCCTATTTGAACCCCTATATACAGTAAGTATGAACATTATGTCCCATGCCATTGCTTCCGATCCTGGCTCAGGGTCCCCAGAGTAGTCCGCCTACTGGTCTGAATCAGGACTCCCGACAAGCTTATCACGGCACAGCAGTCTGATGGGATCTGTCAGGGGGGGCTGGCGACAGCACTTCCTGACAGTGCAGTGGGGGAGTTGGCGCTGAGGCATGACTAAGCCAGGTGTAATGGGTGCTGCCATCGCCCGTCACTTCTCCCAGCCGCCTGTGGAAACATCACACACAGTTACACCCCACTTGAGGGATATCACTGTCGCTTTCCCCTCTCTCGCTACATCTCTCTCTCTTTCTTTCACTCTTACTCTCCATTATTCTCCTTTACTCACCTTGAGGTGTTTTGCTTTTATTTTGTTAAAATAAAATATTTTGTTGCTTATAATGCTTCGCCCAGTGGAGTGTCTCTATCTGTCCCTTCTTCTGCTTGTTCATGTGTGTGTGTACACATGCTGACATACTGTACACATAGACCCACTCTTCCTCCCTCTACACACACAAACACACATGCAAATGTGCACACACACTTTTGCTCACTCCATTGAATTTCAAATTGATATGAGACAGTGCAGCATGAAGAATGTTAATGTGTGAATGTTTATGTTCATGTAGCACAGCCAGGCTAATTGGTTCAACAGTTTAGTGGAGAGGGAAGTTGACTTCCAGTCCATGCAAATGAAACCCTTAAACAAATAAAAAACACTTACAGTACACAACAAACAGAACAGAAATACTGAAACGGCACATAAATCCGAATGATAATGAATGCCTAGCAGTCATATACACTATCCATACATACAATCAAAATCAATGCAATTTTAGTTGGACAGTTTTATAAAAGAAATATAAAAGTATACCTGTAAATTCTTTTCAGATAGACTTGAAAACATTTGCATCTCTTTTATCTATTAGTTTGTATTCAATTCATTTTCAGTGTCATTATATCTGTAGCAATATTCACTGATATGGCTGACTATTTCTCTCTGTCTGTCTCTGTGCACCTTTCTGTAGGCGTGATCATAGTGCCCAGTGCTGGGGTGGGCATTGTGCTGGGCGGCTACATCATTAAGAAGCTGAAGCTGGGAGCGCGGGAGTCGGCCAAGTTGGCGATGATCTGCAGTGGCGTGTCCCTGCTCTGTTTCTCCACCCTGTTCATCGTGGGCTGCGAGAGCATCAACCTGGGCGGCATCAACATCCCGTACACCACAGGGTACGCACCTGTCTGTCTGACTGCCTGCCTCTGTCTGTCTGTCTCAGGGGCGGTGTGGGACACTAAAATCCACTTGGAATATTCTGACTGCACCGCTCACTCATGACCATAAAAGTTCTATATGGTATAAATGTTGGTCGAACCTTGAATGTACGTAGGAGATTTTCACGTAGGATTCATTTAGTGTCTGACTTGCCGGCAGCATTTGATTCACAGCTGTATCAAGACCTACTGGGCTGGCCTATTTAGATCTTTTGGCCCACCAGGAAATCTCCCCAATGTCTGGATGGCACATGTGTCTGCCTGCCTGCCTCTTTTCTGTTTGCTTGGCCTTCTGTCTGGTGATTTGTTCATGCTCTCTCATACTGCCAAAGTGGCAAAGAAGGAACATCTCTGTCCATCTGTCTGTCTAGCTGCATGTTTTTTGGTCTGTCTGACTGTCTGCTTCTGTCAGTCTCTGTGTCTCTGCCAGTATGACTTGCCCTTTGTCTGACGTGTATCTTGCTGTCCACAATTGTATTAATGTGCCTTTCTTACTGTCCATTGACCTATAAACCTTAACATTTTCACTCTGCATGTACATGTCCATCTCTCAGCTCAGCAGTAATGAACCGATCCACTCTTTTGTTTGGCCATTTAGCAGTAATGGACTGTTTCATGCCGTTGTGCAAATATTGCAAACTGTAACAGGGTTATGTACTGTAGTCTGTACCCAGGGGCAACATTCGGTGCGCGTGTGTGTGTGTATGTGTGTTTAAGGAAGGGTGGGGGTTAGATCAGCCAGATACATAGCCACCTTGTGTTTGCCCCTAATGTGTGTGTAAGTGGCCCATACATAAGCAGCCTGATCTGGGTGTACCCCATGGGCAGTTCTAGGTCAGTAGTGAGGCCCATTGAGGGCCTGCAGGGCTTTGGATGTAGCGGTCCTCCCCCATCACAAGGCCGCCATTGTGGCAAGTCAGCTCTGCTCACAGGAGTTTTACTATGAGCCATAAGCCACCGCTGCTGATGGGAAGCACTGCACACACACACTAATTCTCTCTCTCTCTCACACACACACATACACCATCCCTACTGACTGCATTAAGGGTATTTGTACAGGACATAACAGGAAGCTGAGAGAGGCCTCTTATGAAAGGACCAAACGGGGAGTTGGGTGAGGGGTTGGTGGGTGGGGGTCAGTGTTCAATGCATTTGTGGAATGTTGGAACAGTGACCCCGGTGCACTGTAATGCACGGCGCTTAGCCGCTTTTTCTGAGCTGCATGAGGTTTAGCCTCCTGACCCAAACCCCTTTCACATTCCCAGGTTGTGTCGACCCTATTTCTCAAGGTGCCGCAGCCTGTCGATGGGTCCAAGCTCATTTGGACGGAGCTCTCAGGGTTGCAGTCAAATAAAACCCCACTTAGCAAGATGGGTGAAAGCCTGCATTAACTCAGAGAGAAGTTTATTTTAGGTGCACACACAGATGGAAGGATGCTTTCATCGTGCCTGGCTCACGCTGGTGCCATTAAAACCACGGATGATTGTGAAGCTTGAAATTTCTAGTTATTAATGAGATTTTTTATAAAATTGCACTCGCGTCCTGTCAACAGGCATCAGAATCTGTTATACCTCATACTGTGCACCATGACAGAAAGGGGCAACAGCAGACAGAAAGGGAATTTAGAAAAAGTCTTCTCCCCCCCAAAAAAACAGCAAGTCAGAAAAACAACTTTAATTAGCTGAAGAGATTAGTGAAAGGAGAACTGGTGTTAATGAAGACGCGGTGTCCAGAAGACGAGCCCAAACGGTGTCTGAAGCGACGCTAGCATCTAATTAGCTCATGTCGGAAATGTCACACAGTGAAATTCGGTGGCAGATAAACCAGCCCAGGCTGCTGGCAGTGCCAGATGGAGACCGAAGCAGTAGAGTTCCAGTGCACATCCAGACCCGCTCACATGTTCTCATAATTGTGTGTGTGTTTTGTTTGTCTGTTTGACTTTCAGGAGCTAATTTCAGAACATAGCTCAACTTGAGAATGTCGTTGCCTGTAGAGGCGCCGCTCCACAAGGCATACATATAATTTATTAATACGTTGTAATTTGGTCCATCAGACACATTCTTAATAGCCATTTGATGTTACAGCCACAGTGTGTGATGTGCACGTGTTGTGTCGTAACTGGACCATTTATGAGACTCTGTCACGCATACATGCGCACGCGCACACACACACACACACAGCACGCTGGGATGACTGCAAATGTGGGCCTTTCCTGCTGTCCATCCACCAGTCTCTTCTGATCTGTTCGTTGTGGCTCGTTGTGGGTAGGTGCCGATGGGTTCATCCACATTGTGGGGTGGCTGGAGCCGATCCATGTGAAGGGGGTCTGTCGTTGTGTCTGCATCAGCCGACGCTAAGTCAGCAGGAGACACAGCTGACTGCCCCGTGTTTGCAGGAGAGAGGAGCAGGGTTTTGCCTCTCCTCCTGGTTCCCACCACATTCCCCATGGCTGTTTATTCAGGGTGTCCTTCTCTCTCTCTCACTCTCGCTCCCTCTCTATCCCTCCTTTCCTCCCTCTGCCTCTTTCTAATTGGCTCACTTGCCATTGATCATAACTTCCTCCAGGCAATCTGTCTGTCTATGTCTGTCAGTGACTGAGGGCAGTTATGGTTTAATCCATACAGATTCAAAGGTTATAGCTCTGAGGCCTCCGGCATGGGCAAAGACTGTGAGTTTGTCAGGAGAAAGCAAGAGTCTTTTTGGTTATGCTGCTCTTTGGGGACAGCGAGAGGGCGTAGGGCTTGAAAAGCAAGTCTTTTTTTCAGGGCAAAGGACCTCGCTGTTTTCTATTTGATGTGTCGTCTTATAGGCTCGGGCTTTGTTTCAAAAATGTAGCAGTGACTCAGATAAGATGGCCTTGTATTTTCAATCCATTCTGAAGCATTTCGCAAAAGGCTTATCCTAGGTGAGCATATGTGAGGAAGGAGAGTGAAAGATGCTCTATGTTAAAGGACGCGTGAGAGGGAACATACAGTACAATGGTGAGCGTGTGCTTTGAGCATTTAGCAAACACACAGGCAGTTAAGAGTATGTCAGTACTGGGTTTGAGTTTAGTTCTAAATGAAACTGAATGCTCTTTGCTGACCCAAAGGTGAATAAAAAAGGCTATTAGATTTGGACTGGTTCCAAAATTAAATGCCACCGTTTCAGCCCATGTACACCTCTGGGACTATAGCTGTGAGAATGGGAAAATTAGCTTGCCATTAGAAAAATAAAACCCAAATTACATTTTCACGAGCATAGGTAATAAATATAAATATAAACTTTATTATACAGCTCTGCAGAATGCTGGGGGTACTTCCATTCACTTTAAATGGGCCTTACTAATGTATGGCGGTTGGTTAATTCTGTGTAATCACTGCAAAAGTATAATAACTGTTGTCAATAGCAACAGTTTTTTTTTTTTCGTCTCAGATTTACATCTGCATATCATTCCGCTAGTTTATCATTCACTGAATGGGATTTTGTGGAAAGAGAAAGATCATCAAACAAATCTTCACATTCAGGCTCCATTGTCAACAATTTCTTTATCTGTGATAAGTAGCCGTGTAATAAGCAGCCTTTGACGTCAGGGTCCTTTTGGTCCTGTCAGGAAATATTTTCCAGTAATGACCAGCTGACGGTACATTATTCCTTACTTGTACATTTCTTTGACATTCTACTCTCTCTCTCCCTCTGTCTCTTTCTCTCTAGGCCGACACTCACCATGACCCACAGAAACCTAACAGGGAGCTGTAATGTGTACTGTGGCTGTAAGATCCACGAGTATGCGCCAGTGTGTGGATCAGATGGCATCACCTACTTCAACCCCTGCCTGGCAGGCTGCAGCACCGTGGGCAACGACAGCACTGGGGTGAGTTTACAGCTGCTGAGTAAATATTGACAAATATTAACTTATTATTTTGTGGCATTTTATAAGTGTGAAATATAGCCCACCTCTTCCTCTACAGTTTTAATTGTGTCACTTTATTTGTTTGATTAAAATGACAACAGCATGCCCCAAAAATACAGCACTACATCATACCGCCCCATCATTCCTGTTATAGAAGCCTTATGAAGCCAGGGTGTTTATCGAATGCTTATTGACTGTGCCAACTGGCCTCACCTACCACCCCCACCCATCCTTCTGGGCAGGCTGTGGTCACAGGAGGGTGGCACCGGGAAAAGATTGGCTTGTGGTGTGAGTCCCATGAGGTCATTTGAGGTTAAGTTAGAAACTAACACCCGAATGAAGATCAGCATCTGGAATAGAGGGAGCTTTTGTGGCAACAATATTTGTTTCAGTTCCTGGAATGTGTGCAGAGTGTGTGTACCAGGGAGCAGCCCCTTATTTGTGCGGCTTAAATACTAAAAATAAACCGATTATCCGATACCTTTGGTCCGTATGCGGGGCCTAGCAGCAGCCATTGTGCTGTATTGTGCGAGTCTGACGGACTCCTGTGGTGTCCCCGACTGTGCAGGCATGTATCCCCATCGACTGACCGCAAGCCGCTTGTGGCCGCAGCGCAAAGCCCTTCCCACCAGCCCATGGAAAAGTGGATCACATATTAGCGAGATTACAGTTCCAGCATTCGTTCGCTTCTAGTTCCGCTACGCTCTGCTCCTTTCCTTTCCGTTCCGTCCACACCGACCCACTGGCGTTTTTGACTGGCGCCACCGGGTTTCCAAGGTCACGTCCAGTGTTGCGGCGCCCTGTGTTTGGAGATTGCGCGGGAAATCCTCCACTAGCCTATTGGGTGACCTGCTCTGCCCCTCTCCGTTCAGACTCCCCAATAATGTGTTGAGAATGCAATGCAGGAAAATGAGCCTGCCTTCCGCCCTTCCCCACGCCACGCCAGGAAACTGTCACAAAGACTGCAATGCAAAGGAAATGCTTGTAATCTGCAGCAGAAACCAGATAAGGATGGTGGGGGTGTCTGAGGGCAAAAGAAGAGTTTTTTCTCAATGACTTGAAATGTGACCCTTACACACTTCTTTTGAGATAGCAAAAACTGTTTTTGATCATTGCAGTTTGTTGCTTTTGGACAACTTTGCAAGGCTTTTTTTTTTCCCCAGCGATACACTGTGCACAAGCAAATTGTGCATGCAGAAATTGTCTGAAGCATTTCTAGCTCTAACAAAAGCTCGTTTGTTTGCCTCAGTTCCAGTGAACCCTGAAGGGTCCTGCTCCAGTGCAGTGAAACCAATTGGTCCATTTTCATCCCATCAGAGAAAGCTCTCTGTGTTTGAAATGTACCAATGTTCAGTGCTCGCAACTGTGCAGTAGTATGCAAGACCTGTCATGCTGTAACTTGTCCATCTCTGTGTGTGCATGTGTGTGTGTGTGTGTGTGCGTGCGTGTGTGGTCTTTAGATCCGCAACTACACGGACTGTGCATGTGTTCAGAGCCGGCAGGTCATTACTCCGCCGTCAGGTGGCCAGGGCCATCAGCTGCAGCTGGTCATCGTCAAGACGTACCTGAACGAGAACGGCTTTGCCGTTTCGGGGAAGTGCGACCGCACCTGCAACACACTCATCCCTTTCCTCATCTTCCTCTTCATCGTCACCCTCATCACAGCCTGCGCACAGCCCTCCGCCATTATAGTCACCCTAAGGTTAGTCCAAGAGTCTGTGTTTAAGAGTTCGGAAGTAAAACAATTCTACATTTTTTAAATTTGTTTATATATTTTTTCAAATGTACATGTAGTTAATTTACTATACTACTATATTATTGTCAATTTGCCATATTTAGGTATACTTAATGCTTCCTTTATAGGAGGGAATCGTAAAACTTGTTTAAGATGTCTCCATGAGAGTGACATGAGTATGCTATGACTGTAATATTACTGACACTTATCACACTTTGTTTTAAATTGTCTTTCAGTTTCTGGAATGTTAAGTTGACACTGGGGTGCAGACATTACCTAAACTGATTGACACTTAATGACAACAATAAAGGGGTCATTACTGTTCATGATGCATGTAATGTCAGGCTAGTGACAGGCTCATGTCAACGTTGTGTAAACACTTTCAAATGGTGTTAACATGGTAATTTTAAACATTGGCTTGTACCATGTTTAGAAAGGCTTGGTGTAAATGACTTCCATGCATGTGGACAGAAGAGTTAGAAAGAATAATGCTAAACATATTTTTAATAGAGCAAGGCTAGCTCATTTCATTGATTCATAAACATCTGTAAAAGTATTATGACATAAAAAAGACTAGGCTCTTAACCTGCACTCATCTGCTACTCAAGTGACTGAGTTTGAGAAACTGTAAGCATGTTTGGAACAGCACCCGTGTCTTAAATTTCAAAGCAGTTGTTTACTTTCCCCCGTGTTTGAAATCTAAGAATCGTTGGCAATTCCCTCAGGAAAAGTCTGAATAAATGCTGACTTTAAGGTTCAAAAAGTAAGGGATGGAATCCTAGCTCATTAGACAATGCTGGAATTTGCTGGGAGAACACCTCAAAGCATGCGGGTCTGGAAGTCTGGACATTCAGACTGGGCCCAAGTGACCTTGCTGCGAGATAGATGGGTCTTTGCGGCAGTCCAGTTTGAATTGTGGGTCAGCCGTGTGTCTGCATTGTTGGAATGACTGAACAAATATAGCAAGGCACTCACTGGATGTCCGTCTCTGCTGTAGGTCTGTGGAGGAACAGGAGAGGCCCTTTGCCCTTGGCATGCAGTTTGTGCTGCTGAGAACTCTGGGTAAGCAAAACCGATGACGTCCCTGCTACACTCATACCTGTTTGCTCAATGGAGTAGTCCCTAGACCAGCATTAGGCTTACTGTATGTTAAAGGGATTATAGAATGTCGAACCACATTTACCTTGTTATTGTTGAATTTAGGTAGCATAAGGTATCCAATAGACAATACCAAAACTTCAACACCGTCTCCAACCTCCTTCAACATGTAAATTTCAAACGTAGTTTTTTAAAAATTTAGTTTTCACCGCACTGAAACGAGGTGCGAAGACACGTAGCTTCGCTAAAATACACCTCCTACATTTGCATTGTTCAATTAAAGATCACTTGGAAACTTCTCTGGTCCAATCCCCTGTTGGTTCATGAATTTGCCGTTGGGGGGTGGGGGTGGTTTCATTCTAAGCCTTTTAAATGTAAACGATACTCTAGCAGTGCTCCTGGGTTACTTTCAGGTGCACAATTTTGCATACACTATTATTGAGCCCTAAAGAAGAGTTTCTGATGGTCACAAAACGTGTTCTTTGACTCCTTTAAGACAGGACTTTGCAGGTGCTGCCATGTCCTAGCACGTTAATGACTCCTGCAGCCATGCTGGTGTGGGGGACGGTGTTTGCCACAACTTGTTTCACGCAGTCTGGAAGTCTAGCCTGTTATTATGCCTGGTGTGTGTGTGTGTGTGTGTGTGTGGACTTGCCACTGGGCCATAAATACAGACAAAATCTATTCTCACTCTCGAGTGTTGTTGGTGTCAAAAGAGCACCATCTTGTGGCCACTAAATGCTTTTGTAACAGCTGACAATATCTCCGAATGCTCAGTGCTGCCGGCTCTAGCTTGTTGACTATTGTTTTTGGTGCTTTAGGTTAAAAATTTGCTTAGTTGACTATATGGTAAAATGTTTACTGTTGACAGTTTTTATTTGGTTTTATTTACCTTTACATTTATGCACTTAGACACTTTTATCCAAAGAGACTTAAATTTTGTCAACTGTCGATTAGTTAAGTGCTTTGCTCAAGGGCACACCGGTGGCAGCAGGGATACAGATTTACAATTTCCACACTAACACCCTGTTTTTATCCTCCATTCATTTAATTTTCTTCTGTCCTTCCTTCTCTCTCTCCTTTCCTCTCCATCCCTGTGCTGCAGCCTACATCCCGACTCCCATTTACTTTGGCGCGGTGATCGACACCACGTGCATGCTGTGGCAGCAGGACTGCGGCGTGCACGGCTCGTGCTGGGAGTACGACGTCACTTCCTTCCGCTTTGTCTACTTTGGCCTGGCCGCCAGCCTCAAGTTCGTGGGCTTCGTCTTCATCTTCCTCACCTGGTACTCCATCAAGTACAAGGAGGAGCGGCAGGAGCGCTGGCGCCAGTCCCTCCCGCCGCCGCTCAGCACCGTCAGCGACATGATCTGCCACGCCGGCGGGCACAAGAGCCACGCCCGCACTCGCTCTTGCCCCATCTTCACGCCGCGGGCCGAGCCAGGAGACATCGCCCACCTTCATCATCATCTTCACCATCAACACCACCACCAGCAGCAGCACACGATGCCTGGCCCGCTGCTCGGCTTTGGCCTCCACCACGGGCATCACAACAGCCACAGTTGCCCTGGCAACGCGCTCAAAGCAATAACCCCGCCCAACCGCTCACTGCAGGAAGTCTCTGCGCAGATATAAGGTGTAGGCCCTTGTCTCTTCTCACCTCAGAACATACTCTCTCTCCCACATGCATACCACACACACACACACACACACACACACACACGGCCGTCTCCGGTTCCCCATCATCCGCCACGTGCCTTCCTGTTGCTTTCTCTCCTCTTCCAAAATGGCCGCCAAATGCCAGTCAATGAATTGACAGACAAAGAAACACACATACACACTTACATAAACAGACAGACAGCCAGACACAGAATCTCCCCCTGACATTAGAAGCAGTCTGGGCAGACTGGTTAGTCTCTGTCTCAAGAACTGCTCTCGTTTCTGTGAAGCCACTCCTCCTTTCAGTGCATATCGTTGGGTGGGCTTACTGTAGGTAGCTATCAGGAGTTTGTCCATGGGGCAAACTACAGAGATTCTTGTCTTTTGTTTGTTTTGATGAATTTAGTTGCAGTCAAACATGTATTTAAGGTGCTAAGTTGAGGGGGAAAAGGGGGACGCCATACTCGTCTGTGATCGGTCTTGTACGTCATGGTGACTTCTCAAAAAGCTGCATTTGAAGCACAAAAATCGAAATATGTTCTATGCAAGCTAGTGTATCCTCCAGTGTTCTGCTCGTGTTGTTGCTAGACGTAGCTGTGCTGACCATAGATTCCGACATCGACACCAGTGTACAACAACTCAAACAATATTCGCTCACGAATGTTGAATGTTCTGGAGATCGAAGACCTGAATCATGCGGATCATAACTCCGCACCCGTGTTCAGGTCCCTTTGAATGGGGTAAGAGTTTTTCTTTTTTTTTTCGCAGGAGGTTTGAATCCTCCCCGGTTTATCCACTGTCCCCTTTGAAACAGTGCCTCAAAGCAGCCCAGGTGCCGGGTATAGCTGCAGCAGACGTGGTCAGCCTTCTCCAAAAACCTTAACGCTTCATCAGTCACCTTCATCAGTCATCTCAACCCTGAATATCATCAAGTCTGGAGAGAACATCTGCTCTGAGCAGAACCTCTCTTGCTCTTTCACGGACACACACACACATACAGATACACACACACACTCATCACTCCATTTACACTTTGGTTGTGTTGTACATGAACAGTTGTTGAAGGTGTTGTATGCTACTGTAAGAGCTACTGTAGGAGTGTAAGCTGTGCTGGCCTCACACTACTCAAAGCTCACACAGCCCAGCACACCACTGCAAGAGAGCCTCCCTTCGAACATTCAACCACCTCAGACACCTGTGGAGGCCCC
This sequence comes from Limnothrissa miodon, assembly GCA_017657215.1. Lineage (NCBI taxonomy): Eukaryota > Metazoa > Chordata > Actinopteri > Clupeiformes > Clupeidae > Limnothrissa > Limnothrissa miodon. Next base: position 114,370 of record JAGFZM010000174.1, on the reverse strand, counting down.
TTTCTAGGCAGACGAATGGTGTGTTTTGTATTTTTTTATTTTTTTTTTCGAAACAGTGTTACAGCAAACAACTGAAGACGAGCCGACACGAGCGCCTTGTTACAGCTGTTACAGCAAACAACTGAAGACGAGCCGACATGAGCGCCTTCTCATGAGCAGAACAGAAGTGACCCCTCCCACTCCACCCCTCTCTCCAAATAGCAAACGAGAGTCAACATGTGGGAATGTTAAATTCATTAACTGCTAATTAGATTGAAATGTATTAAACCGGTCCAAGTTAAAAAAAGGAAAAAAATTTTTTTACTTGGGATTTTTTTTTTTGACCAGTATATTTTATTCAGATTGTAAGGGCAAAACTACTGAGAAAGTCAAACTGATGCTATAATCTACAACAGTGTCAACGAGCTCAGCAATGTATTGGACTTCAGTAATCTTCAAAATGTCTGTAGGAGTTGCATATTTAGTGCATTCCACATTTAAACTAGTGCAATAAGCATGCAATCAATAATGCCCAAAATTATGATTATATACAGAAATATTTTCAACAAAACGAATGCACATGTTGTGTAAATAATGGCTGTGATTTGACGCTACTCTTGTAAGGTGTTCTAGCACCCTCTGTTGACCAAAGGTGATAGGAACAAGATGCATCTAAAAAAATGTTTTTACTCATTGATTCCGTCTAAGGACAAGATATCAACACCAGTATTAATATTGCTGTTCTAATTCTTGGGACGAGCACAGGAGAAGACAAGAACTATGATTTAAAGGTGTGATTTGTGGAAAGTGGTCTTTAAATGTGAAAATACTTCGCCATTGTAGAGAAGGAGATTTTGAGTGAGAGTTTGACACTTCTGAGCCATTGGTGTCCAGGCCGCCCAAAAGATGCAAAAAAAAAAAAAAAAAAAGCCTAATATTATATCCAGTTGGGTTTGGATTAAAAACAATCCAGCATCACTGTACTTAGCGCTTTTAACAAGATTTGTATTTAAATTCATGTTTCCTAATGCAATAGCAGTGTAAATATTTTCAATCAAGTCTAAAACATTACCTTAGAACTCACATCTATCTAGATATCTATTTAACTCAATTAAATGAATTATAGACAACAGAAATGCTAAACAAAAGTAAATTAGACTGGAAAATGAATATTTATGTTTCTGTGCCTGAATTACCTACAGTATCTATAATGCAAGAAGTGTTAAATCATTTTTGGGGAGGGAGGGTTGCCTTTTGCCATGCAAGTGATTGTTTCTTTTCAAACAGGAACAGCATCTAGACCTGTTCTTAGGATTCCAATCTGCTAGACATTTTGCAAGACCTTACTGTTCTGTACATTAAAAAAAATTTGGGAACATCAACAACCACACCTCCAACAAATTCATGACAACAAAGATGTTTTTTTTTTAACTAATATTTGGATGCTGTGGAGGTGATGTCATCGTGTTTTGATGTGTTTGTCAGAACAGTTTGTGCCACAGGAGAAGTTGAACATTTAACAAAAAGAAGCTACATACCTCTACTCTCACCAAGTGAAAATGGCTCTGTTCTCTCCTGTGCAGTCGGCCTGCTGGGGGCAGAAGTCAGGGGGCTGTTCCGGAATCTGTGGATTATGTCAGGTAGACTGTAGAGAACTTCTCCTCTTTCATTTCGATCAATATTTGATGTATTTATTTAATTACGGACATGTATACAGAAGGTGAAACTCTTGCTTTGTCAATATATCATTTGTGAACTATTTGTTTACAAATACCTTGAATACTTGATATTTGTCATTAAAAATCAGTCAAATGATGGGTTTCATTTTGTATGTTTCTTTTCAGTGTTTTGGGACATTGTTCTGTACTTTACAGTGAAGTTTACAAATAATGGTTTTATTTCTACAAATAGTGATGGCAAGATAAGGCTTTGTAGAAGCTTTTCATCAAAATGTGTTGCAAAAAGGTTAATTTCATGAGGGCTCACTTAAGATTCAAATGCTCACTAAGGCCATCTAGTGGTGAATAAATATAACAGGAAAAAATTGCACCATGCTTATTTAAGGAAGTTTCAGGCCCTTTACCAATTGTGATACATTTCTATAAATACTAAATAAATAATACAATAAAAACTACTAAATAATAAATTACAATTATATAATTAGTTTGCATGGTGACATGCAAACTATTGTTATCTTGTTCTTCTTATTATTAGTTTGCATGGTGACATGCAAACTATTGTTATCCTGTTCTTCTTCTTATTATTTTTCTGTGTACTTATAGATGAAGTCTATGGGATCTTTGGAACTTAATACAGCCTGAACCGCTGAACCTATCGACTTAATTCCAACTGCATTGTGTAGCTACCACTCGTGTGATTTGTGCAATGTATTTTTGAACATTTACTTACTTTTACTTTTTAAGTTATTTGACTTTAAAAACCTTGGTCTAGCTACAACTCTTTGTGGGCATGTACTGAACTGGCAACACTTCAGAGGCAGTAGTAGCTGAGTGGGTAGAGTAACTGGTTTGTGATCACAAGGTCGTGGGTTTGAATCTTGCTTTACCTGGTATGATTGAGCAAAACCAGCCGCTCCAGCTAATTGCCTTAATTTACGGCAGGTGCCTATACTGAAGATAACTACCTTAATGTTAACAATGTGTCGATTCAACTGGTTGGCTCATTAACCTGTGTGTTTCACCTGGGCTACTTGTGGCTTTGTCTAAGTATTCCCTTGAATAAGACCATTAACCATATGTTGCTGAAAGGAAACTATTCACTATTAAATACTGCAACTGCACTCTGTGCAACTGTGGTGTGTGCTATGCAAGATTGTTTTATTTTAGTTTTAAAATTATAACAGTTTAACATCTACACTAACCCCGCCTATAGTACAACCCCTAACCCTAACTGTGGGAATCCATACTTGTGACTCGACTTTTCTTGTTCCTCTTTGTGTCTAGCTTCATCAGTGTTCTTAAACAAGGCATTTAACCCTAAGTTGAATCATTCCTTTGAATAGACTGTCTCTAAATTGGTTGACAGCAAAATTTCCTTGTTAAATTGTCAACTTGACCTGGGCTACTTGTGACTTGCCCTTGAATAAGGCCATCAACCATAGGTTGACAACAACTGACAATAAACAGACACCTTAACTGTGTCTGTTTGAATCTCGCTTAACCTGGTACTATTGAGGTGTCCTCAATTTCTTTTGACTTCCTCAGGAGTCAGCAAAACCAGCCTCTTCAGCTAATTGCCTTAATTTACGACAGGTGCCTCGTTAAAATGTGTGGTTCACCTGGGCTAATGGGTTAATGGGAAAGCCTCCTCTAAGTTGCTTCACCCTGAGTAAAATGTCTGTTACCAAAGTAGATAAATGGTGGGGAGGCTTCATGCTCGCTATGGTTGTGAAAAATTAGTGAGATGAATTTTTTTTTTCTTTCAGACTGGTGAACTGGGTTGGTTTGTAATCAGAAGATTAGAGGCTAAATCCTCACTCTTCTTTATCTGCTCAAAGTCTTCTCAAGTTAGACACTGAATTTTTTTTATTTCTTCTGGCTGACTTGCTGTTGAAGTCAGTAGCCTTTTCTTTGGTGGTTGTGTGTCCACTCTGAATTAACATAGTTACTATAATACTTCTACTGTCATATTTCTACATCTACTATCAAGCTATCTACCAGTAACATAATCATACTGTCTCCTCTTCTCCTCAATTTTACTTGCATGTCACCATGCAAACGTAATTCCTCGGAATTACTCTTTCTAGTTAGTTTGCATGGTGACATGCAAACTATTGTTATCCTGTTCTTCTTATTATTATTTTTATAGATGAAGTCTATGGGATCTTCGGAACTTAATACAGCCTGAACCGCTGAACCTATCAGCTTAATTTCAACTGCATTGTGTAGCTACCACTCTTGTGATTTGTGCAATGTATTTTTGAACATTTACTTACTTTTACTTTTTAAGTTATTTAACTTTAAAAACCTTGATCTAGCCACAACTCTTTATGGTCTGAACTGAACTGGCATCTGTACAGGAGCAGTGGTAGCTCAGTGGGTAGAGGAGCTGGTTTGTGGTCACAAGATCGTGGGTTCGAATCTTGCTTTACCTGGTACGATTGAGCAAAACCAGCCTCTCCAGCTAATTGCCTTAATTTACGGCAGGTGCCTATACTGAAGAGTACTACCTTAATGTTAACAATGTGTCGATTCAACTGGTTGGCTCATTAACCTGTGTGTTTCACCTGGGCTACTTGTGGCTTTGTCTAAATATGCCCTTGAATAAGACAATTAACCATAGGTTGCTGAAAGGAAACTATTGACTATTAAATACTGCAACTGCACTCGTGTGGTGTGTGCTATGCAAGATTGTTTTATTTTAGTTTTAAAATTATAACAATTTAACATCTACACTAACCCCGCCTATAGTACAACCCCTAACCCTTACTGTGGGAATCCATACTTGTGACTCGACTTTTCTTGTTCCTCTTTGTGTCTAGCTTCATCAGTGTTCTTAAACAAGGCATTTAACCCTAAGTTGAGTCATTCCTTTGAATAGACTGTCTCTAAATTGGTTGACAGCCAAATTGGCTTGTTAAATTGTCAACTTGTGTTGACTTGAGCTGGGCTACTTGTGACTTGCCCTTGAATAAGGCCATCAACCATAGGTTGACAACAACTGACAATAAACAGAACCCTTAACTCTTGTGGGTTTGAATCTTGCTTAACCTGGTACTATTGAGGTGTCAATTTCTCTTGACTTCTGTTTCTATGGTGTGAGAGTGTTTGTGAAACTGACAATAAACAGACAACTTCACTCTTGTGTTGAATTCAGTTCTGCTACTGTGACTTTCTATGTTCAGGGGTCAGCAAAATCAGCCTCTCCAGCTAATTGCCTTAATTTACGACAGGTGCCTCGTTAAAATGTGTGGTTCACCTGGGCTAATGTGTTAATGGAAAAGCCCCGCCTCCTCTAAGTTGCTTCACCCTGAGTCAAATGTCTGTTACCAAAGTAGATAAATGGTGGGAAGGCTTCATGATAGCTATGGTTGTGGAAAATTAGTGAGAGGAATTTTTTTTTTCTTTCAGACTGGTGAACTGGGTTGGTTTGTAATCAGAAGATTAGAGGCTAAATCCTCACTTTTCTTTCCCTGCTCAAAGTCTTCTCAAGTTAGACACTGAATTTTTTTATTTCTTCTGGCTGACTTGCTGTTATAGTCAGTAGCCTTTTCTTTGACTGTTCTTTGGAGGCTGTGTGTCCACTCTGAATTAACATAGTTACTATAATACTTCTACTGTCATATTTCTACATCTACTATCAAGCTACCTACCAGTAACATAATCATACTGTCTCCTCTTCTCCTCAATTTTACTTGCATGTCACCATGCAAACGTAATTCCTCGGAATTACTCTTTCTAGTTATTATTATTATTTTTATAGATGAAGTCTATGGGATCTTTGGAACTTAATACAGCCTGAACCGCTGAACCTATCAGCTTAATTTCAACTCCATTGTGTAGCTACCACTCTTGTGATTTGTGCAATGTATTTTTGAACATTTACTTACTTTTACTTTTTAAGTTATTTAACTTTAAAAACCGTGGTCTAGCCACAACTCTTTATGGTCTGAACTGAACTAGCTTTGTTACAGGAGCAGTGGTAGCTCAGTGGGTAGAAGAGCTGGTTTGTGATCACAAGGTCGTGGGTTCGAATCTTGCTTTACCTGGTACGATTGAGCAAAACCAGCCTCTCCAGCTAATTGCCTTAATTTACGGCAGGTGCCTATACTGAAGAGTACTACGTTAATGTTAACAATGTGTCGATTCAACTGGTTGGCTCATTAACCTGTGTGTTTCACCTGGGCTACTTTTGGCTTTGTCTAAATATGCTCTTGAATAAGACAATTAACCATAGGTTGCTGAAAGGAAACTATTGACTATTAAATACTGCAACTGCACTCGTGTGGTGTGTGCTATGCAAGATTGTTTTATTTTAGTTTTAAAATTATAACAATTTAACATCTACACTAACCCCGCCTATAGTACAACCCCTAACCCTTACTGTGGGAATCCATACTTGTGACTCGACTTTTCTTGTTCCTCTTTGTGTCTAGCTTCATCAGTGTTCTTAAACAAGGCATTTAACCCTAAGTTGAATCATTCCTTTGAATAGACTGTCTCTAAATTGGTTGACAGCCAAATTGGCTTGTTAAATTGTCAACTTGTGTTGACTTGAGCTGGGCTACTTGTGACTTGCCCTTGAATAAAGCCATCAACCATAGGTTGACAACAACTGACAATAAACAAAGCCCTTAACTCTTGTGGGTTTGAATCTCGCTTAACCTGGTACTATTGAGGTGTCCTTACTCTTGACTTCCCTTTCTATGGTGTGAGAGTGTTTGTGAAACTGACAATAAACAGACAACTTAACTCTTGTGTTGAATTCAGTTCTGCTACTGTGACTTTCTATGTTCAGGGGTCAGCAAAATCAGCCTCTCTAGCTAATTGCCTTAATTTACGATAGGTGCCTCGTTAAAATGTGTGGTTCACCTGGGCTAATGTGTTAATGGAAAAGCCCCGCCTCCTCTAAGTTGCTTCACCATGAGTCAAATGTCTGTTACCAAAGTAGATAAATGGTGGGGAGGCTTCATGCTCGCTATGGTTGTGGAAAATTAGTGAGAGGAAATTTTTTTTTCTTTCAGACTGGTGAACTGGGTTGGTTCGTAATCAGAAGATTAGAGGCTAAATCCTCACTCTTCTTTACCTGCTCAAAGTCTTCTCAAGTCAGACACTGAATTTTTTTATTTCTTCTGGCTGACTTGCTGTTATAGTCAGTAGCCTTTTCTTTGACTGTTCTTTTGAGGCTGTGTGTCCACTCTGAATTAACATAGTTACTATAATACTTCTACTGTCATATTTCTACATCTACTATCAAGCTACCTACTAGTAACATAATCATACTGTCTCCTCTTCTCCTCAATTTTACTTGCATGTCACCATGCAAACGTAATTCCTCGGAATTACTCTTTCTAGTTGTTATTATTATATTTTTAAATTATATTTGGGAGTGAAATTATTGTGATGAATGTACAAATGTGATAAAGTGCTTTTGTAACTGATAAATGGGGAGCAATGAAGAGGTGTTTTTGTAACTGGAGAGGTTAAGTGACAAAATCATGTCAACCAATGCCCGATCCAGCTCCCTGGAAGCTAAAGCCAAGGGAATAAACCAACTTACTAAGCTTTAATAGCAGTAAGTAAATAATATATATACTGTATATAGGCCTACTTCCATCAGAATCAGTTCTGGCATTATGCACACTACGGTAATGCCTCAACATGGATGAGGTGTTGTTGCTATAAGATATCACTTTTGCACAAATTTGACATTTCACCTATGGATATATTGTATAAGTAAATTTAACATATGATGACATTAAGCTACTGATAATATCTTTGCATGTTAAGTAACACAGTCTAGCCTTTAAATGCCCACTATGCAACATTTTTCATTTAATTAATCTGTTTCGTACTGTTTCGGATGCTAAAATGAGTCATTACACGGCAAACAAAACTGTGTAGAATGCGCCACCGTGGCCTATAGCGGTAGATACAGCACTTGCAATGTTCAGCAGCGCGGACCGCCTCCAATTTTATTGGAATGCAGTGTAGTACAATGCAATACAGCGGTCTTTAGAGGGAGCTCGTGAGAGAGAGAAAACAGGACGTTGTTTAGCCCCTCTTTAAAACTATTGCATAACCCACCTTATTGGGAGAAATCTGATCAAAGTACTCCCAAACAGGCGAAAACTTACTCTTTTTGTTCTTGTTCATCTCCATTGTTAGTCTTAGTCATGCACAAGTTGCAATCCACCGCAAAAAAAAAACACTTATGAAAAACTGTCTCCAACCACTGACAAAAACCCACGAGTGCATATTCTTCATTGGACATCTTTATAGTCGAGATGTCCCGCCAAAATCAACCTAGATTCAACGCGCTAGAACGGCAAGCACTGGGCGACCGAGGCCTCAAACATCACATCACGTGATCTCTCCATTTTGATAGAATCTAGAATCTAATCTACTTCTGCTCACAGAGCCCACAATGCTTTGGTGCATTTTTCGGATCATAATTGACCAACAACTTCTTTTTCAAAGTCAGTATTATCTTGTAATTTGTGCATAGCCTTTTTCTCATCCATGTAAAAAGTAAGAAAGATAAACACTAGTGTGCTCAATACAGTAGCTAATGTTGGTTGAAATGCACAACACAAGTTAGTTGGCACAAATGTGCAAATACGTTGAGCTAACTTATACAGTCAAAATCAATTGAGCCTATTACTAATAGATTAGGCCACACCAATAAAATTAGTTGGTTCTCGGATTTTTTCAGGAAAAATATGGAGCGAGCGAGCGAAATAAAAATAAAAATAAAAAAAATGTTCTGAAGGTAAATTAGCACATTCACAGTTAATGTTCATTAAAGACATTAACTCATGTGTTAAGGACAAACTAAATGTGGCTTAATTTATAAACTTCACTTTCACACCTCACAGCACACTTTTTGTCATGCAGGTTTTAGGCAATGTACAAATTCATAATTCTGTCATTCTATGTTATGTAAAGGTTTGACAGTTTGTCATTTACTTAAGAGTTTGAGAATCTAAGCACCAAGCAAGCTGGCATTGAGAATTGGGATTGAGGTAGGCCTATCACATATAATGTAGACTACGTCTAGGCTGCTGTAGCCCACGTTCAAACTCATTTTGTCACAGTTCATCACAGGGCATTAGAACGTCAAAATCGCATTGATTCACCAGATAGCAATTAGATAGTGACTAAAACTTCGTGATCAGCGCCACGGAAATGAATCTTCATCAACGTGCAGTCACGTGAACCTGAAAAAGAGACTATTTTTTTGCATGTGAAAGAGAAGCGTGTGTCTGCGCGCGCGCGAGGATGTGAGTGTGTAGGCACATGCTATTCATTTATTTATTGATTGCTTTTGATGGCGAAACACTTTGAATGGGTTGTTTTCGCCTCTCAATCAATGAAATATCAAACTCACCTCCACAGAGTTGCACAAGCAGACTGCTCTCGGCACCGTGAGTACAACTGCGCAAAGTTCTCATCCTCTTTAATTTCAAAGTAGGCTACTTGTCAAATGTTTTTCTCTTCTGATCAAATGTTCTAATAATTGCAAACTCTGGCCTAGCAGCATCCACCGGCATCTTTCCTCATATCATGTCTCTTGTCTCTTGCGCTCTGAAGTGAAAGGCGCGATTTGATTGGTTTTCGACGTCACGTGAACGCAGCATGCTTTTTTTCACTATTATAGCAATCAGCCATGGTGTTTTTTATGTTCGTGTGAGTTCGAATTCAATTTTATTTTTATTTCATTTTGCATTTTTTTCAAGCGGCGAATCCGAGAACCAACTAATTTTATTGGTGTGGCCTTAGGATTTTAGGTTAACCTACCATCTGTTCAGAGCATCCCCACCACAAACTCAGATAATAGAGGAGGGGAAAAATATGGGCTCAGCAGTGCAAAAGAATATGGATAACAATGACAGCAATGTGTCCTAAGTTTTACAAACATTTCAGGAGAACAGGTAGGCCTATACGGAGGTGCACACGAACATGCATACAGCATAACCATACCGTACAGACCAAGAACAAAATCTAGAATGTCACCCTATGCATTATTAAAAGTATTTGTATGGACCTATAATATATGTAAAATATAGTTTATAGTAAATCTTGTGATTTACATTACTGTAATGGAACTGTACAACCATGGATAGCAGTGCCAACACATAGTTATATTCTTTGGTTTATTTAGTCAATCAAGCTATTCCATTTGATTAACTTAATTCAGTGGGAATCAATCCATAACCCTCTTATTGTACATTTACATTTATGCATTTAGCAGACGCTTTTATCCAAAGCGACTTACAAAACGAGGATAACAATCAAGCTACATAGCAGAAACCTTAAGGAGCATAGTGCTAGGGGATAGTGCTACAGTTCATTTTAGTGCTAGGATAGAAGATGTTCTCTGAATAGCTGGGTCTTTAAGAGCTTTTTGAAGGCCTCCAGAGATGGCCCTGTTCTGATTGTTTTTGGTAGGTCATTCCACCAGCGTGGGACGACACATGAGAAGAGTCTGGATTGCCTTGGGCGAGGTGCCGGGACTGCCAGTCGACAGTCATTGGAGGACCAGAGTTGTCGGGGGGTAGCCTGAGCCTTTATGAGAGCGCTTAGATAAAAAGGGGCAGATCCTCTAAGCACTTTGTAAGTCAGCATCAGTGATTTGAATTTGATGCAAGCCGCCAGAGGCAACCAGTGGAGTGGATTCTACTGTAGCAGACCAAGTCTTACGGTATCTGTTGGGAAAGAGTCATACTATTAGTTTTATTTCCCTATACCCCACACAACACTCAGTGACCTCGAACAACACGACCATATACAGACTGGTTCACACTGGACCTCTCTTTTAAGGCTCAGTAGATTTCCCCATTAGATTTCTGAGTGTATATTGTACTTCCCCTCCCACAATCTTCCACCATTGTCCCACAAGTGATCCTTGCTTAGCATCTCTATGCTGTCAGCAGGAGTAACAGGAATATTCCGGCGGTCAGTAGGGTAAAGATGTTTGGTACAACCGCAGCTAATTCTAAATGAATAGATCTCAGAAACTCCCGTTTCCTTTGCACTGTTTAGTTAGTGTTTGCTGTTTTTTTTCATCATTTTTCTGCACTTGTTAAACAACAGGGCTTTAAGTTGAAATACTTACATAAAAATCACATACAAGTTGGCATATGATATTATGGTAAGGGTGAAATCCTTCAGAATAGCAAACCATATAAAACAACAGAAAAGAGGACTACATCAGGATATGGACATATGGAAGATCAGAAATCGTAGTAAACTACCATGTACTTTAGAAAAATCTTTATTTATTAATAAACAGCTTCTTGGCTTTCCAGAAGCCAGAATTGTTTCAACACTTCCAAATGAAATTTCCTATTTAAAATGGTGACTTCCCTGGGAAGAGGGAGAAGGGGATAAAATTGGTTTGAAATTATGCAATGCAACCAGACGTGTTCCGAAACAACACGTCAGAATGTTTAGAGAATCAGCACAGAATGGAAAGGTTGTCAAGTATTTCTCAAGAATTAATAATAATAAAAAAAAGCAATTGACACCAATATCAGAGAAAAAAAAAAGATGGAAAGCAAGCGTGACTGGTACTCTACCGCAGTGGGTGTACATACATAATTTGGTGTTAGTGTTTTGTAATGGTACTTAATACACAACTGTTGGCTTGTAAAACAAAACCTACATGATGCCCCATCTGATTATCAAAGCACTTCAGAATACTGGAGAAGTTGCCTAATGGAACCATTTCAAGTCCTAACTGGGCCATGCAACCTTAGAGGTCCGCACTGGCCATTCAAGTGTTTACTAACAAGCGTGCCAATGAAAGTGTGTTGTAGAAGAACATATGTGAACAACGTGTGCGCTAAAGTGTGCCTTTTTATAACTAATAAACATAATATATATATAAATCGTATTATACCCCATTTTAATGCAGTTAAATGGACCTCCATTTTAATTTTGACTGGAACTGATGTTTCAACAACCAAGGCAGCTGGTCTTTGAGACAGTACCATGATTTAAACTAACGTCAGTAAATAACTGGTCATATCTATCACACAGTGTAGTTTTTGAGTGACATCAGAACATAAACATGTTGCTTTGTGGAGGATAAAAAGTGCATCAAACATTAAACTGGTGGGTTACTTTCCTGATGTACAGTACAGCATTGCATCAGGATGGTTTCACCATCACGTTTTTAACCCATTTCATAAAAATATATATTAAAAACATAATTTTATGCATGTTTCTCCACTTGAAATTCATAATTCAAACTTGATGTATAAGCTGCATTAAGGCTTCTTTTTTCTAAATAGATATATTTATATATATATATATATTTAAAAAACATAACACTGATTTCTAATAAACTGAAGCACCTGTAAAAAAATAAACAATAATAATAACATTATGATTTCTTATATAATATGATTTCTAACTCATAAAAATAAGAAAACTAAAACAGTCGAGCACTCTCTTTGATTGGAGGGTGTCGTGCTGTGTATGCAGTGTCTCTGGAGCTTACTGGCATCATGGCAAGGAGCCGCTATTGCCCCACTAACTGCCCCACTCCACTCCCCTCATCTCAGAGTGCGTTTCTGGTGGCCAGAGGGGTGAAACCGCTCCCCTCCAAGTCCTGAGGTTCTGGCCCAGAGGGTCTTGGGGACTCCGTTGGCCCCCTGTGGGGAGTGTCTGTGTCTGTCTGGGCCAGGGGGCCGTCGCCTGGAGGGTCTCTGGGCTGGGCAGGGTGTGGGGACAGGGGCAGGTAGCCCTGGGCCTGGAACAGATCCTCCTCCTCCTCCTGCTGCTGTTCCTCAGCTTTCTGGTGCTGGTCCTGGTGGTGCTTTGGGTCGGCGTGGCGCTGGAGCGGGATTGGGTCGTGGAGAAGTTCCGCTGGCTGGCCGGGGTAGAAGGTGGCCCGGAGGATGTGCTCGTGCCGAGTCTCCAGCTCCGTCAGGCCGTTCCCACTGAAGCCCACGCCGCCCTCGTCCTCCAGCTGCTGGAGCCAGGCGTTGGCCTGCGGCTGGGGAAAGGGGGGCCCGCCACTTGGGGAGGCGGGTGAAGGTGGTGGTTGTTGTTGTTGGGGTGCCTCTGGGAGCTCATTCAGAGCATCCAGCAGCCTTGGCTGAGGGGGGGCCCTGCTGGGTGCTGGGGTTCGGGGGTCAGCCAGTGATAAGGAGGGGACGGTGGATGGTGAAACCAGACGGGGCCACACATGAGCCCGCATTGTGACGAGGCCCTCCCCACTCGATTCAACATCGTCCCCGGACCCCGACTCGGCCATGGGCTCAAGCTTATTGGTTCGGTTTAGTCTCTTTAGGTTGCTCAGCAGTGCAAACATACTATCTACATCCTTCTCAAAGTTCGTCCAGTCGTCTTGGCCAGGCCTGTAGTCAGCCCGCCGCTCGTAAAGAGTCTCGTTCACACTGTACAGATCGGCCAGTCCTTGCCAGTTAAAGTCCTCAGTGAAGTTGGGCAGCTTAACCTTTTCGTCCGTCCCATCCTGGCTGTGTTCTGGAAAAGGAGACACGCACAGACTGTTAGCCGAAGGAACATTCGTTAGATTTAGCACATACAAGTAGGGGAGAGAGACATGCAAGCGTGCCTGATCACTAGTTCACTGTTGTCTGGAGCACTAATGCCCACACACACATACACACACACACACACACACACACACACACACACAGAGTGTAATGCATAATGCAAAGGCCCCAGAAAAAGCTTGACACAAACTTAGGTTATGACCACAGCCAACCAATAGAAAAACAAATAAACATCAACAAAAACAAAACAGATTTTAATTTTGTCGAACTGAATCCCATGATATTAAATCTAAGACATCATGCACTCAGACAAATCAAAGGTTCTTCAACAGAGAGACATATCCTGCAACAATGATTGACAAAAAAGGGAAATGAGATGTAAGCAAAAGTAAAGAAATAAAACCCAGGCGACCTGGAACAAAGAAGGGAAAGGCGAAGCAAACAGGACAGAAAAAGGAAAGAAGGGGGGAAAAAAAAAAAAAAAAAAAAAAGATATGAGCATCAGCAAAATTATGTCAAGAAAACGCAAAAGCCAGATGTCAAAAGATGTCACAGAGAGAGACACACACACGATGAACTGAATGTCCCCAAATGAACCTTTGCTCTAAATGACCGCCTCCTTGATTTATGGGCGACTTAGGTTGGTGCAGTACAGGAGAGGAGCATGGGTAATGTAGTCTGTGGTATGGAATGAGGTATGGAAATGGAGCCATGTTGAGTGAGGCTAAAGGGGAACTCACAGGGGTGACAGAACAGGCCTCCTCAGCTTTGACCACTTTCGGTGCTGCTGTTGCCTGGTAAGCAGGTGCCAAAGACAGACAAGGTCAGGTGAGGTGAGATGTCACCACCCAGTGTTGCTATTTAAAAGATACTATAATGCCAGTGAAGACACAAAACTGATTGGTTGTCTGTATGTGCGCGCACACACACACACACACACACACACACAATTGCATCAAGTGTTCCAGAGTAAACCGGTTGTAGTTGGAAGACTCTTAAGGTCAAATTCTCACAATTTTGATTTCATTAACTCAATATTTTAGAGAACCTAATATGCTGTTACAGAATAATTTCCTGACAGAATCACTTAGGGTCATGTAGATGGGGTCCAACTAACTCAGAAACACTTTCCAAGGTTTTTTGTCGTTTTCTGACCAAGCAAGGGTTTTGTAAAATCACTGACATTTATTCTACGAGATCACAGTTTCTCAATCCTGCCTCATGATTCCTCACTGCATTTTGATTTCTGCAGCACGAGATGGAAAATTAGTCCCATTGGCAACTCTACTCAGTCCATTAGTCATTCCGAATCAAAGATTAATCTGGATTAAAGTGTTCTAAATGCAATCCGGGATGAGAAAGCGTATGTTCAAAAGAAGTCCCTGATCCCAGAAAGCAATTAAAAGGGGGATTCAAAGTCCAGATCAATTAATCCGAAAAATAGTACTATAATTATCACTGAGAAACCCAAAATTTAGGAGACTGAGGCAAGCGTGAGAAACTGATCTGCAGATAAAACAGGCCAATCTGTCTCCTCTGGCAGTGAATGGTCACAGGAAAGAGGACCTATCTGACTATCTGAGCAATGCTATGACAGGACTTGCAGCGCAGCTTCTTTGGGTTCATCACAGCAGTCAGCAGTCAGTCACAACAGGGCCAGTTCACTGTGTTAGAGTATAAATACATGCATTTAGACGCATGCATGCAGGATGGCATTATTGGTTTAAAGGAGGAACAAAGGGAGGATATAAAAACAATAGTATTGTATTGGCTGCACCGTACCCACTTAGTAATCCTTTAAGAATGCATATGGATTGTTTATGAATGGACGCCTACACATGAGAATGGCTCGGCAGACAAATCCATACTGCACATTTAGCCATGCAGACAATGTGATCTTGGGGTAGCTATTCAGTTTTCTTTGTTTTTAAAGGATGGCATTGTTGCCGCTTTGTGGGTTCATATTATTGGGCAGAACCCAATACCGCTTCCAAAATAATGCAATGAGGCATTCAAACAGAGGAAAGCAATTACTTAGTGTTTTTGTTTTTCCTGCATCATGACTCAGCAGAAGTAGTCCTGAATTATCCCCGCAATAATGGGAGGATATGCATTAAAAAAAAAAAAAACAACATGAAGAAAAAGCAAACAAGCATGAAAAAAACAGCTCCCACATGACAAGTAGATGAAGCCCACAAGACAAAGGCTGACGCAGGAAACACTTAGCAGCATCCTCATAGAGATAAAATGGCACAGACTCTTTGCACAATGATCAAGTCAAAATGAGGTCTCAGACAAAACAGAATTATGGTAGAATTATGGTTAGCGCAAACTCAGCATGCAACCACGTCATTTTATTGTTTTTATTTATTTATTTATTTTTTGTTTGTTTGATGTTGTATGTTTGTAAGCGTTGATGCATCATGGGAGATTAGTGTAATGAGCTGGCCCATGCAGTTGTTACAGAAAGCCAGTGAGGACAAAAAGGGTGAATACCTGTGTGGATCATAGCTTCCGCCATCTTTACTCCCTGATCAGGAAAATAAGAGCAGTCGAATGTTAATGCATCGCTCATGACCAAAAACAACTTAAAGAAAAAAAAAAACATTCACAAGTCACTGTAGTTCTTCATGCACAGCCTCTAGAATCCTATGGAAAAATGCAGTTATAATAATTTGATGAAATAGACAAAGGGAGAGAGAGAGAGGGGGGGGGGGGGAGAAAGAGAGAGAGAGAGACAGAGGGAGAAAGTGTGGAGTCTGGTCTGGCTAGTGTAACTGGGAGCTAATGGATCCTCATGTTTCTGTCGGGGGGCAAATCTAAGCAGTTATTAAGACAGACACTAAATCCTTTAATTCTAGTAAATTTGCTCTCACTATGCCAACACTTACAACTAACACAATAAATCTTGACTCATGCTGTTTGATATCTTTACCACCTAGGGACTAGGGACATGATGGAAGGAACCATATCACTGATAACAGGTACTATGCATCCAATCCTCAGCATTATCATCAGTCTACTACACTTGTTTGATGATGAAAGTACTGTGTTTACGATTAATAACTCCACAGGCAGCAAGGGTTGTTGTCGTGTTTGTGGGAGGAAAACGTGAGCAAGCAAACATATAAAAATAGAAACTGAATGTTTATTTGTGATGCACACCTGGGAGGAGCCTGGTAATGTGGGCAGCCCTTCCTGCAGATTTATGCCTGGTTTAGATTACAGATGTTTTTTGTAAGAGCACATAGAAAGAAAAAAATATTAATAGGGAGCTGAGGTCATTTCGACTGATGTGTTTTGTTTTTCTTAAAACTAAAGGCCTGGGCCAGCATACCATTTTAGGCAGAGCAGTCCTGCAAGTTAGAATAATAAGAAAATCAAATCTGTGGCTTCATCGCAGAAGTGAAGGAAAACAGTGTGAAATTAAACTGACAGGCACAACAGACCCGCTGACAGCACATTTAAAGCCACATCGCCCGGTTGCCTAGCTGTCAAATGACTCAATGATGATTCTATGGCAGCTCATAAATAGCAGCGAAACTTGGTCTGATTATTTTCATAAGCCCGCTGTGACGTGAGATGAAACCACAGAATCAATAGTAGGGACCTCGGCTAAGGAATGGGGAAGAAAAACGGATGAGATAATCCTATAATCCCTTAAAACTACTTCCAATCATTGCTTATGCGCATTGCTCTGAACCACCAAAAGACACCATGAAAGACAGTCAAAGAAATATTTAAAACACAGATCCGAGTTTCCATTAGACTGGATTGCCTTTAAAAAAAAAAGAGAGAGAGAGGAAGACGGACAAATATCAGAGGCATTCCTGTTTAGACCAGGAAGATGGTGTCGGGATACCCAGGATTCCGAGAGGGTACAGGTCAGCTGTCAGACATTAGCTTTATTGCTGGGGTTACTCCTCTGGATAAAAAAGCCACTAGAAAGAAGGCCAACTGATCTCAGGTAGACAGGTGCGCATTCATCATCGAGTGCTTCCAATCTCATTCCCATGCAACATGCAGCGCCGAGACAGAAGGAGGAAGGCAGAATCAAACTGCGCTGACACCACGGTTAGGTGGAAACAAACTCTCTTGGTTAAATTCGAGTGGGTCACAGCAAAATGACTGTCTAAATTGGTACTAGTTCTCCAGTAAGTGGTAAGTGTTACAGTATGTCAAATGAACACCATAAAAAATAACATTTAAATCCTTAGTAAATTTTGGCTCCTTTAAGCAGCTTTCTGAAGATCAGAAAGTGTTATTATATATATTTATGTGCTGTTATTATTTTTATTATTATAAGGGTACTCTACATTAGCTGTGAACACGCTAAAACACAAACCAGATGAGCTGACGCTATAATAACCCCTATGGCACTGACAGATGTAATGAGGCCATAGGAGGCTGCTGTGCTGATGCGGAAGGGGAAGGAGGGCTGTGCTAACCTGTGTCCAGGCCCTTGGGCCGTGGGTTGCACTGCTTGTGACCCTGGCAGCTCCGCATCTCCATCAACTGCTGGTGCAGCTGATTCAAGACCTCTCTGTCCACTGTGAACACTGTGTTGGTCAGCTGCAACACACACACACACACACACAGGCAGGCACTGTTATTCACACAACCCTTAAATCAATTTAAATGGATTCTGTCATAATTTTTCATCCATCATCATCATTCAGGATGGCATTTGCACATTTATTATAATCTACAGTTAATTAGGATAGCACATCACAAGCATTTAGCCACACTGACATGATTCAATTAGCATACATCTTTCACCATGATGAAATTAGCCGTATATCTGGATTCTATTAGATGCTGTGCACAGGAGTCAGAAATAATTTAGTAAATGAAGATAAATTGGATATGCTTCCTCCAGGCATTGTGGTGCCAACTTACTCACCTGGTACGGGTCACTGTTCAAGTCAAAGTACTCGAGGAACCCTGTGGCGAACTCGCAGAAAAGGGTGTTGTGGGTCTCGTTGATGGTGCGCAAACACCAGTAAGTGTTGTTGTTGGAACTGGTGCAGGCACAGAAGCCTCCCACTGTAAAAATAACAGGACAGTCAACCATCAACACCCTGTATGCTGCAGTCAGGGCACTTGGGCTGCTCATGGAATTACTAAATATTGTAGGAAAAATTACATTAAAAACAAAGTTAATAACAGAACTTCTGTGCAACACCCAAATACTGCAGTGTTCATTATTGTTACATGAGAAAGTTCTCTGTGTTTGCTTAAGACGGTGTAGTTCACATACAGTTCCAGAAGGGGGCAGTCTGCCAGTGGTCATTGTTGTGGGTGAAGCAGGTGAGTCCGGGCAGGCTGCAGTCATCTCCCTTCCTCAGCCTCTTCCTCACCTTCCGCTCCTTCTTCTTCCTCCGGATCTCATTGAACAGAGCTTTGCCGTCCACTTCCTGTGCCGCCTCCCTGATGGACAGACAGAGAAAACCAATGAAAAGGCAGCTGGCAAGCAGGCGGCAGTTTACTAGAACTCCTGACCAATAAGACTTGTCTCTGCGAACAAACATCTAACCAACCACCAGACAGCACTGCACATCTGTCCAATCACACAAGCACCAAACCTCTCCAGTCTTCTCAAAAGGACATTTAAAACAGAATACAGACAGCACAAGAGAACCAGACAGCACTGACTGATTCTATGCAGATACTACACTGAACCCAGATCAGTTTTCAGTCCAAAAGTAATTAGCCCTAGCGTCTTCATAATCACCATCATCTTCCCTGTTCCTCATTTCTGCACAGACACAGCTGTTCCGCGTTTGCCTAACAGCCTCCCAACACCTCCACGGCATCATCTAGTCCAAGCTCTTGAAATGATAACTGTGTTTGGGGTGTACAGTATGTATTTGTGTGTGTGTGTGTGTGTGCGTGCGCAGGCGGCGGGTGGACGGACTTGGGGTTTGTATGGAGTTGGGGATGTTGATGTTTAACAGCAGTTGGTTTTCATGCCGCCATGACGGGCTATGACCTCGAGATCTGGCTGAGAAGGTTTGACATTCAGGGGTTTGATCCTGTTCATGCTCATTCGTTTGTTTGGCATTTCTGTCCTACAGAAGAGGCCGCCTGGGCGATGGCCCACAGCGAGAGAGCCCCCGCCGAAGACAGGCAGGACTAGCCGCCCGCCAAAGACGCCGGCGCCATGAAACCACAATAAAATCCGCTGTCCTTTTCTCAGAAAAACACACACACACAGTCTCGCTTGCGGGTTTGGGCACAGACACCCGAAACACACACACACACACATTATGCAAGAACACATACAAACGCTTTCTCTCTCTCTCTCTCTCACACACACACACACACACACATACATACAAACACTTTGTATGTGAGTCAAAAGCTTTGTATAAACCCGGCTCCAGGGTGACAAACTATCACGTTCCGTCACGTAGCCACTCTCAGCAAAAAATATGGGCTGTAGCCAACCGGTGAAACGTCGATCACTGTTCTATTGTGCCCAGCGTAAACCAAGCCGCAATTAACCTGTCCGCCCTGCTGAGCGCAACTGTGTGAGCGCAACCGACCCACCCTTGGTGCTCGGGACAAACTAGTTCGTCACACTGTGGACACACACAAGACATACGGAGACACACGCTAATGGGGACGACAGGACAGAGGTGAAGACAGACACACACACACACACACGTGGAGGACACGGTGACTCACTTAAAGGGGTGAAGGTGGTCATTCTTTTTCTTCAACCGCTCAGGTTTGTTTCTTTGCGCTTTGCTAAAATAGCTGGTTTAGGTGGAAAAGGGACAGAAAAAGGTGCCAAATTCAGAAGCAGGTTTGTCAAGACAGGCAGAGAAGCATTGGAAGGAAAACAAGGCAGGAGAGCAGTACTGGTAAACTAACTCTAGTATGCAAGTATGCACAAACAAGTATGCAAACACTTCAGGCAATGCTGGATTAGCATTTTAGAACTATGGCTATTTAGCATGAAAGGTGCTCTAAAAGTGTATGTTGAAACAAATGAAGACAGTAGCCAATTTCAGTGAGCCAGTGAGATGCTACAAGGTTCTCTGAAGAGGACTTCTGTGATGTCAATCAAGAGAAATGAGAGAGCTGAACAGAGGAAGTGAAGGGCAAATAAGAGCGTTTTGCGAGGTGCCATCTTGATTAGTGAGCTTTGCATATCACCACCTTAAATGGACCACCAGAACATTCCTAACCCCAGTCCAAAACGTGACTCATAGCTCTTTTATTGAAAACACCACCTAAAATGTCATTCTAAACAATATGTTTCATAAATATCAGAATATCTTGTCTTGGAGTTTTTATGATGTTCTTAAACAACAATGATTTTGGGAAAGGGTCAGAAAACCAAAGCTGTTCTTAAGGCTTAAGATGCTTTCGGGAAACCCAACCCTTGACAGGTGTTAAACTGGCAGGTGTCCCAGCCATGGTTCCCCTATCTGGAGCCTCCTTAGACCCGGTGAATGTCACCGTGGGAAACCAACATGAAAGAGATTCTGACACTATTACTGGGATACAGCATTATGTAAGTACACTCAAGGCCATAACCTACCAAGAGGAGTTTTCCAAGTAACATGGTTAACAAATATTTCTGTAAATGAGGATTTGGCTCTAAGTCTTGTGGTTCAATTACCACCAAGAAAGGGCTTCTCTAACTGAAATGGAACCCAGTCTAAAATAAATTCCTTTAACTATTTTTGATTCTGTCTCACACCTGAATTTTCCCTCAGCACAGAGAGTCATAAGATACCAACTCATACCTTCTCTTGCCGCAGTCACACTCGCCCGGGCGCCTCCTTTTAAGGTGACCCCGCACCTCCCGCAGATGTTTGATCTTGTCCTGCAGAGCTTCAATCTGTCAAGAGCCAGGACAAGGACAGAAGGTAACATCACACACCAAAACTGAGGAAAAACTTGCAGTACATTTTGTATTACCACAGAAGCCATTATAGACATCCAGTATATTTGCACATATTATGTCTTGCGCACTTACAGTATAATATTAAAGATATTGCCACTGCTGGTAGCTTTTAAACTATAATGACGTTATATAAAATATAATTAGTATAAGTAGATACATTCCTGATATAAAGTGATTACAGTTTAAAGAGAATTCCCTTATGGAGCAGCAAATAACTGCTCATTGGAATAGGATTAAAACACAAACCTCCTGGTCAATGTAGCTCTTGTGGTCCTTCCAGGCTCTAGATGACTGGTAGATCTCCCGCTCACAGTGTACTGTATCATTAATCAGGATGTAGCACCTACGATCAAATCATGAACACCTGATCAGGACATGTGGACCAGCTGGCCAAACTAAAGATGCGTTACTGCTAAGGTGCCAGGAGAATTAACCATTAAAACAGTATTAAAATATCATCAGGTGTTATAATAGTTAGTATAATGGTAATTATAGGGTTTAATTATATGTGGAATTGGGGGACTGTGCACTTTACACATGTTTGGCCTCATTCAGACATTGAGGGAATACTAATGCATCCCTGACAGACGAGAACTTACTTGTGTGTGACTTTGAGGGAGTTTGGGTAGCCCACAGCATTGGTGTCATCGGCGAGCATCTCCTCAGATCCGTCATCGGACTCCAGGCCGAGCTCATCCGCCGGCTCGTAGTGGCGTTTGCTGATGGCACGGGGCTTGAGAGCGTCTTGGTCGTCAGCTTGCAGGTCGACATCGTAGATCTGCCCCTCAAACTCCACGGACAGGGACCTGGCCGGGCGCGTGTGGACAAAACGTGGCCGGTAGCCTGGAAAAGGAGGAAAAATATATAAAGCAAAAGACAACAGTGACATACAATAATTCACTTTCAGATCATGTCCACTAGGTGGCATGCTAATCTATAAATGCTTGCCACTTTCAACAGAGAGGTCTGCCTCAAATGACTTCAGCATTTTTGTGTTGGATGCACGCACCCTCAGTTAAAATTGCATAGCTAATGAAGTGAAACACTTAATCATGGCTAGCACGTTGGCCTGGAGTACAAAGCTGCCAGGCCCCCACGCCCCTGATGCTGCCGCAGATATGAGCTGCTAAAGCCTTAAACAGCTCATGCTCACACCCGCAAGCTGCTCGGGGACCACCCACCCCTAGCCGGTGACACCAGCCCTAAACACCCCTGTCCCCCTCTACACACACACACACACACACACTCTCTCTCCCTTGATCACCAGTCACCCAACCCCAGCCCCTAGCCCCAATACCCTGCTTCCCCTCCACCCCTTCTCCCCGGTCCCACTCACGCTGGCTGCTGCCGCTGGGCCCGAACTGCCTGTGGCCTCGGCCGCGGTCGGCCTTGGAGGCCTTGTAGGGGCGCTCGTCTCCACCGCCGCAGCTGCATTCCTCACGGTTGTCGTAGGGCCCACCGCTGCTGCCGCCGCCGGGGCTGCTGCCGCCGCCGGGGCTGCTGCCGCGGGAGCGAAGACTCCGCGTGCGCTTCCTGGAGCTTGGATCCTTCAGGCTGCCTTTACACTTCAGCAGACGCCACTTGCCCGACATGTCCTCGGTGCAGTGCCATTTCTGTTAGTAAGGGAGAGAGAGAGAGAGAGAAAGACAACAAGGAGGGGTGAGTAAGAGATGTGCTGAAGGTGTGGAATTAATCTCTTCCTCTCTCTGAAAATGGGTGAATTTTTGGGCCAGACGAGCACAGAGGACAAGTGGGTGGCATCAATCTCTGTTTGCCCATCTGAGTGATGCTCGGTGCACAGTAGGTGTTAGTTTTGTGTCCAAACCGCCATCCATTTTTCTGACAGGGATGAGTTCAATGTGTGCAATTATCACATCTCAAGCAACCGCACAGCCATAATGCCAACTCAACGAACATCATTGCCTCCCCACTTCCACATTCCACTAAATAAACGACAACAAAAAAGGGAATGTGTTTAATCTCCCACTAATCTCTGATGCTGACTGTCTGTTTGGATCCGTAGTTAAAATGATTCCCACTTTTGCTCCGCAGTTCGGCCGAAGGCTCCTGAGTGTGGGAAATGGTGTCCAAACAACAGCCAGAG